>OAMR01000160.1:1162346-1196846 GCA_900205405.1 Echinochloa crus-galli | reverse complement strand
TTTTTTTTTTGAAACGTTACTCAAAGATTGTAGTCCTTCTATGCTGATATCTCTAAATTGCCATTGTTCTGAAAATTAAACTATGCAAATCTTGGAGTGGATCGTAAATCTGGCCTTTCCATTGGGCTTCAGATACGAGATTCGTTATATGAAGCATCATCTGCGCCAAAGCATGAGTGTTTATGAAAGGAGATGCCGATCCTAAGATTCACATTCACTTTCTCTCCATTCCGTGCCCATGCATGTGCTCAATTCTTTTACCAGCCTGCCAGCCAGCCTTTCTTTGTCCTCTCAAACCTACCTTATCAGCCATAGTAATGCCACAATTATGGACCACAAAATAAGACTCTTTCTTTCTAATCTGTTTCCAATTTCCCGGTGCAATAGGATTGGAGCATAGAGAAATTTTGTTTAGAGGCTAAAACCCAAAAGAAAGATAAACAAGCGCAGTATTTCCATCCAGAGTATCTCAATCCAAATTACGCTGACATACAAGAAGTTATGTAAACGAACCCAACTACATACATGTTCGATGGAAGAACAAGTGAAGTGGGATAGTGCCTACCCCATATAGTTCTTCGTCTATTGAATTGAACAAACATATATATAAGAACATTATAAACACTGTTGCTAATTTTCTGTCAACTATACATGTTCAACGAAAGAACAAGTCAAGTGGGATAGTGCCTACCCCATAGTTCTTCACCTACAGTATATTGAAGTGAACAAAGAAAAAAAAACCCTCAACATATTCTTCTGAACTGAATTTTAATCCTCAACATATATAAGAACATGTCTGCTTCAGTAGTTAACTGACAGTACAGCGATGATATTAATCAACTGAACACTGAACTATATATACGCTACCAAAATCATAGAGACAACATACGTGTCATTACACGTAGGCTCACTAGACAATTACTCTACGTCGTTATGAACGACGATTGTAGTAGTAGTGTGGATCAGCTAGCATCGGAGCTAATTCAACTGTTGTTGGAGGCGAGCGCGATGATGTCCATGGCGACGGAGCAGAGCTGCTTGAGCGCCTCCTCCCTCGCCGCCAGCTCCGCCGGATACTGCTCGGGCCTCTGCCGCCGGAACAGCGCCTTGCACACCTGCGGGTACTCGGCGGCGGCGCTGACGTGCACCGCCGCGAAGTCGTAGTCCTGCGCGGCGATGGACTCGCCGGCGGCGCCCAGCGCGTCGCGGGCCTCGCCGTACTTAGCGGCGCAGGTCCGGAGCAGCGCCTGCACGGTGGCGTCGCCGGGAGGAGGGGCCTGCTGCGCCGCCGTGCCCTCCGCCGGGGCGGTGCCGTTGGCCAGCGCGGCGGCCGTGGCGGCGCCGCCCGAGGCGTTGGCGGCCGCGACGGAGACGGCGATGGCGGAGAGCCCCCGCACGTCGGCCGTGGCGCTGGACGGGTCGGCGCCCAGCGCGGACACGCACAGGTCGGGGTACGCCGTCGAGTTGCACGTGGCGCGCACCAGCGCGGCGGCGGCGGCGGCCGGAGGTGGAGAAGATGGCGAGGGAGGGGACGGGTGCTGCTGCTTGGAGCCGTGGCCGTGGCCGTGGGCGCCGTGGCTTTTGTGCGGCGACGACGACGGGCCGGCGCGGGAGGAGAGCGCGGCGAGAGGGAGGAGCGCCACGAGGAGGAGCACCATGGCGTTCTTGGCGGCGGTCGCCATTGCTAGAGATGGATCGATCAGTATGTGATCGATGGGCTTGGTCTTGTTGTGATGAAGAGACAGAGAGAGATGAGCTTGCTTGTGCAGCTGCTGTGGTGAATAATTGCTTGCTTGTGTTGGAGTGAAGGGAGGAAGCAAGCGGGTGATGGGGTTTTATAGGCGGAGCATATATGAGCATTGCTGCCTTGCTGGCTGTGAATGTTGACTCTTGTTGTCAGAGTCATGACAGTAGTACGTGTGGAGTCCACCATCCATCCCAAGACCATGCCGTGTATGCTTTCCTCTCGATCACTAGTGCTATACTTTCCTCTCGATCGATCACTAGTGCTAAACTAGCAACCATAGGCTGTTACACTAGCTTGTTAGGCAAAATCCATCTGATCTCTCAGCTGGTTGCTTCCCTGGATTCTGGCAATAATAGAAACGAAGTTTCCTCTGGTCAAGCTGATCCCGTGTTGTGTAACAAGCTACTTTTTCTCTATCTAATATAATGATGCACGGGCATGGCTCTATTGTGTTTTTATAAAACATGAAATTCAGTTTTCTTTCTTGAACAGTTTTGTTACGTCATCTAAGCAGATTTGTGCACACCCCTGCTCCCTCGTTTACTTTGCACATTGGAAGCACACACTAGCTAACGACAGCGAAATGGCTAAGTTTTTAGTTTGGAAAGCAGAAGATAGGGTCAAGTTGCATTTCTCTTGACAAGTAGACATCATCCATTTTTGCTCCACAATGCAAGGGCACTTCTCTATTTTAGTTCTCCCCACTGTGAATATGCATATGCCCCGTGTTTCTCGTGTGTGGGTGTCTCCTAGTAGGTTGGTAGCAGCACGTATAATTATATTACCACCACTAAAAGACTTGGTTTTTAGTCCGTGATATAGGCTTCCCTTGCCATTTGTGTGTGCAACACTACTGATTCAGTAGGCGTAGTATCGTTAATGGAAGATTTTGATGCCGCTGCTGTCTGTGGTCTTGTTCTTTTCTGCTTGACCGGATCGATCAGCGTACGCGCTGGCACCTCGATCTCTTACGACTAAGACTCCAAATTTGCATGCCCCGAGAGCTGCTGGTTTCCTACCTGCTTCACTCCACTCACTGCTTTCAAGTGTTTGACATTGACTGTTGCATGCTAAGCTTTTGCCTGCTTTCCATCGTCGTCGGCCGCAGTCAGTGGTGGCAGTCGAGCGGACAAATTATATGCATGGTGTGCAGACGACGACACAGATATATAGATCGACCTCAGTCGTCAATTTAGTCCGGTAGAATCCGGCATCATTCGTTCCTCCTAAATCCAGCATGTCAACGCGAAATGTGAGCAGATCGATAGGTGGGCCAAGTGACCGGTGCAGTATTAATCTGCATCAAACAAATAGGTCTTCAAATTAACTAAGTGAGGAAGAATTTACTCAAGCAAATGGTTATGAGTAGTTAGCTTAGGTAAAAAGAAACCAAGTTATAATTATTCTTCCTATTCTTCTTTGGTCATGCCTCACCAACATTAAAGAGCAATTCCTAGAACGATAGGGACTAAATCTGTTTTTCAAAGATATAAGTGGCTCGGTAACTCTCACCTCAAAGAACGGTACCAATATGGCTAACTATAACAATGTTCACAATAAAAATGTATCTTTAATAATATAGTGTTAATTATTTATTAGCAAAAAAATATAGTGTTAATTATTACTGGTTTCCCCCCTAAGAATATGAAGTATTGGTTGGAAACAAGCTACCTATTATACAATGCCATAACCTAATATATTGCGATATGCCAAAATTATAACTGAGTTGCCAATATCTGACCTAGCAACCATGCTGATGCCTTCCAGGGACAATGGGGTACACCACGACGGGCGCAAATAAAAACACAATTATTAGTCCAACCAAAGGTGTGAACCGTCTCAGTAAGGGGCGCACGCCCCTACTCATATTAATGTTTACAATGGCCTTGGTTTCTATCTTCTAAAAAAGTCATATTCAAAATATAGTGAATATGTATGTAATATTTTGAAACTACTGTTGAAGACAATATTTATGATCAAAACTAAAATGTGTTGAATAAATGTATTCCAAAATAAGATAATTTTGAGATTTGATGGAGCAATTATTTAATTGGCCAAATTAGCAAATAGCTATATACTAGATGGTGCATCCATATTAATTGTTACAGCGATAAGGCTTCAGAGTCAATAAACAGGTGGCTCATGCTGGGAGTTCCAAAGCAAGTAATTCGATTGCTACTCCTGCTTGTGGACCGACAGGCCCGTGGTGACTTTGTCAATCTTGACATCTGTTGGTTCTGTCAATCGAAGGTGCTCATAGAATAAGGCTCGTGTGCGTGTATTTATAGGGATGAGCGTGCGTGCATTGTGAGCTTCTACATTACTGGTCTTTCGTATAAAAATATTTTTGTTTACTCAACGAGATGACACGTGCTCGTGGTGATTTGCTTTAAAAACATTAGGTAACATGTAACAAAGTATGCATTAATAATAAGTGAATTAGTATGTGGTGGAGCATGTCCGACAAAAATTGGAGCCATATTAGAATGAATGAGTGCTTATATGTGTGTCTATATCTGCATTTGTAACTAAAGAAAAAATAACAAGCGGATGAAAGTATATGCTATAATGCCTTTATGTACCAAAATCATCAAGGAAACTCGTGTCATTGCAAGTAGAATCACGAGATTACATACATACACGTAATTAAATTACGTTGCTGCATACATGTATATATTGGTTGGTGGTCTAGCTAGCTACAGGATATATATGAATGAATCAAGTAATAAGGTAATCAAGTATACACCGTAGTAACGGATGAAGCATATGCATGACAATGGATCAGCTATATATGTATTAGTTGCTGCTGTTGGAGAGGAGCGTGATGATGTCGAGCGCCACGGTGCAGAGCATGCCGGAGCGCCACCTCCCTCGCCGCCAGCTCCGGCGGGTATCCGCCGGGCCTCTGCCGCTGGAACAGCACCCTGCACACCTGCGGGTACTCGGCGGCGGCGCTCACGTGCACCGACGCGTAGTCGTAGTCCCGCGCCGCGATGGACTCGCCGGCGGCGCTCAGCGCGTCGCGGGCCTCGCCGTACTTGCCGGCGCAGGTGCGGAGCAGCGCCTGCACGGTGGCGTCGCCGGCCGTGGCGTTCGCGACGACGTTGGCCGCCAGGGCGGTGGCCGTGGCGGCGCCGCCCGAGGCGTTGGCGGCGGCGGCCGAGACGGCGATGGCGGAGAGGCCGCGCACGTCGGCGGTGGCGCTGGACGGGTCGGCGCTGAGCGCGGACACGCACAGGTCGGGGTACGACGTCGAGTTGCAGGTGGAGCGCACCAGTGCGCCGGCTGCCGGTGGCGATGGCGATGGCGATGGCGGCGGCGGAGAAGGAGGAGGAGGAGGCGATGGGTGCTTAGGGCGGCCATGGCTGCTTCTGTGCGTCGACGGGCCAGCGCGGGAGGCGAGTGTGGCGAGAGGGAGGAGAGCTAGGAGGAGAAGAACCAGGGCATTCTTGCTGGTGGTGGTTGCCATTGGAGCCATTGCTAGAGCTCACCAGGTGATCGACGATCGAGCTGGGTTTGTGTGAAGAGCTTGTGTGCTTTGTTGCTTCTGTGTTTGCTCTTCGGTGATTTGTTACGATCGAGTTGCTTGTACGTGGTGTGGTGGGGTGAATGGAGGATGCAAAGAGGGTGATGGGGTTTTATAGGGGAGCATTGTTAATTTGTCTGCATGCCAATGTTGACTCCAACAAGCTATACAAATGCAGGAGTCCACGACGACCGCCATGGCGTGTCAAATTTCCTTGTTTCGTCCTAGCTGCAAGTGCTTAACTAGCTACCGTACGTATATAGGCTGATGCACACTAGCTTGTTAGGCAAAGTTTACATACTTCTAGAGAGCTGCTTATTGTCTTTGACCGTTCCATTGACTTGGCAATAGAAATGGGGTTTCTTGTAGTCAAAAGCCGATTCCCGCGTTCTCATGTTGAGTACTACCCTGGTTAAGGAATAAGGAGATTAGTGCTTCACTATGCCATGTGCCCGTGTATCCCTGAATCCCATTTATTTTGTGATAATATAGTAGTGTTTTCTTTTTTTGAGTTTATCAATGGTGCAAAGCATGTCGGTCACTAGGAGAAATGCTTCAACAGATTAGGTAGGAGGTGGCCAAGCATGATTCACAACATGTAATTTGTCGACCAGATTATAATCGTGTGGGTGTGATATATAGTTTGGGGAAATAAATACAGAAGATGATTTCCTTAAGGAATTAACGCAAATAGTACACATATTTAGAACTATATTATTCAGACAGTATACATATCCATATATAACCGTATTCTTTCGTATGATGTTGGACGTGTGATTTCCATGTAGAAAATGTAGCACTATCATCCCTTATGCAAGCCCATATACTGTGACAATTGGATTTTGAAGGAGAGTTTGTAGTTCTTGGCGCAGCATGCTGCAATTTGTTAAAGGGATAGCTAGAATTTAGTTAAACATCATTGTCCACAAGTTGTTGGAAAGAGAAGAGTTGGGGGGGTGATTTCCTTGAGGAATTAACACAAATAGTATACATATTTAGAACTATATTATTCAAATAGTATACATATCCATAACCATATTCTTTATTTCTTCTTATGATGTTGCACGTGTGAATTCCATGTAGAAAATATAGCACTATCCCTTATGCAAGCCCATATACGGTGACCATTGGATTCTGAAGGAGAGTAGTTTGTAGTTCTTGGCGCAGCATGCTGCAATTGTTAAAAGGGATAGCTAGAATTTGGTTAAACATCATTGACCACAAGTTGTTGAAAGGAGAAGAGTTGGGGGAAATTTCCATTGCAAGATACCATAACCCCACACCAGCGCACAAATCCATCCACAACAGGACTGAGGTTCCAACATTGACTTCGACATGTAAAAATTGTCTGTGAGGGGATGCCTCTCCACCAGAGAACCATTGGGTCTTCGAGCATGAGGAGATAGTGGTCTACAGTTAAACACTTGCCAAGTGAGTTGGTAGCCATGGGAAGTCTAGGTTCCTACAGAATTTATGCAGATATAGTTCAGGATCAAGTTGTACCTATAGACAATATATGCCACAATTTTGATTGTTGATTGAAACACACACTAAAGAAAGCAAAAGGACTACCTTTTGGAAAGCAAAGTCAAGTTGCTAGCTGTTGAGACAAGTAGCATCATCCATTTTGACAACGCAAGAGCACATTTTCACTTAGTTAATTGTCAATTCCATAATTTTTGTTATTTAAATTTGATTCCCCAGTCCCTCCCTAGAAAAAAATAATAGTAATTTTCATTCAAAGTGGCAGAAGATAAATATTTTGAAGTGCCACAAGTTATAGCAACTACTCCCTCTGTCCCTAATTAACCGTCTCTAGACACAAACATGTTTTCCGGGCGACCTATATTAAGGGAATGAGGGAGTAGACAATATAAACCACATGCTTTCGCTTGCAGATCGCAATGCATGCTAGTAACCCCCAAAAAATCAAGATTGTGCCTTTTGGCATGCAGAGTCAAGTTGCTGTCGACAAGTAGCTCGATCGGCCGCCACTTTTACTCGACAGGGCACTGCTAGCCTTTTCTCATACAGTCATCTCCACTGTGTTTTGTGTTTCTTGTTTCTTGTTGCTTGTGTGTACCGATGAATCTGGGCCGTGTTTATGGTGTGGATGCCTCCTAGGTTGGCGGCACGTTCAACTGGTACCACTAATTTAAAGGGCCACCTTGGTGCTTAGTCCATGATGATAGGCTACGTTTTGGATTTACACTTGTGTTCTGATGCAGCGGTAGTGCTGAACTGAAGATGCTGCTACTGTCTTGGTCGTCTGCTCCTGTTCCGTTTTCTTTCTTGGCACTGACAGGATGACAAGCTGACGGCTGACGACTACTCCCTGTGGTCATCCCAGCTGCAGGCTGCTGGTTTCCTACCAGCTTCACTCCACTAACAACTCTCACTGATCTCTCAAGTGTTTGACTATTGCAGAGAGGCATATAGATATGCCTAGCTTTTTGCGTATGTACATTATTGCTTTCCAGCGGCGGCTGTGCATCATCAGTGGTGCCAATCCAGCGAACAAAACATACGGTGTGCAAACGAGGAACGACGAGACAGACAGATAAGGCATATCCCAGTTGTAAAGTCTGGCGTCTGGCGAAATCCGGTAGGGTTCCTCGATCTCAGCTGGTCTGAAATCCGTCCGGACGGAAGGACGCACACCAGACGTACATACATGTCAACCATGTCTGCTGCTGGATCATCATATCTCTAGGAAATCTCTTGGACGACCTTGTTGCATCTCTACTTGCTATATCTAGTCGTCTGTGTGTAGCAAGAACTGTACGGCCAATGCTAAGTAAAGTTGCATATGGGTTCAATGTACATCTAATCGATCCTAAGACGAGATTTTCGGTTTAATCAGTAGATGTTTAATGATGCATGACATACTGACGATCGAGATTAGTAGCAGCAGCAGCGGGATTATATATATATGTTAATCGCGTGCGATGCCCTAGTTGTTCAATCCATGGATGATGACGAGCTCCTTAATTCATTTCCATTCTATATCATGGAGATCGATCACATGCAGGGCAACAACAGGTGATGACCTTTTTAAACCGCTGCATGTGCCTGCTAAATCAAAATTAAAGGTGCTAACTTATACTACTACTGAAGACCGGTTGTAGTCTCTGTAGCTGAAAAGTGGAGAACAACTTGATCGAGGTGAGGCCAGTGGTTAGCAACATGGCACAAAAGTAAGATCGAGCTAGCGACCAGTTGAGCTTTCGTTTTTTCCTTTTCTTCTTCTTCGGTTAGCCTTAGCCTGCATTTTAATTAATTTCAGTTCATATATATACTCCCTCCGTTCCAATTTATTAGTCGTTTTGGCATTTCAAGATTCATAGTTAGTAGTATGTATCTAGACATAAGTATATATGTAGATGCATACTATTATCTATGAATCTAGATTTGGCAAAACGACTTATAATTTGGAACGGAGGGAGTAGCGTTCTATATATATATATATATATCTATATCTATATATATATATATATTTTCAGATGTGAGGTGAGTGCATACTTTTTAGGAGTGTTCGCCACTTATATATTTTCTTTTTTGAAACGTGCCACTTTCATATTTTCTTCGCGCCAGCTCATTCTACTGTCATGCATGTTTCGCGCTTTTTACAACTTGTTACATATGCCAAAACAGAACCATAAACGCGAGCGAGCGAGGCTGGTGACGTGTCATTACTACACGTAGCACTAGTCACTACGTTACGTACGGTTGCTGCCTCTCAAGATCGGCGTGAGGATCCATATGCATCGATCACGTACTAGCTCTAGCTGCTGCCATTGGAGTTGGAGACGAGCGCGATGATGTCCATGGCGACGGAGCAGAGCTGGCTGAGCATCTCCTCCCTCACCGCCAGCTCCGCCGGGTACTGCTCCGGCCTCTGCCGCCGGAACAGCGCCTTGCACACCTGCGGGTACTCGGCGGCGGCGCTCACGTGCACCGCCGCGAAGTCGTAGTCCTGCACGGCGATGGAGTCCCTGGCGGCGCCCAGCGCGTCGCGGGCGCTGCCGTACTTGGCGGCGCAGGCCCGGAGCAGCGCCTGCACGGCGGCGTTCGACGGCGGCGATGCGTTTGCGTGGTGATGCTTGGGGCCATGGCCGGCGTGGCCGTGGTGCGGAGTAGAGCGCGAGGCGAGGGTGGTGAGAGGGAGGAGGGCCAGCAGGAGGAGCACCATGCTGGCATTCTTGGTGGTGGTTGCTGCCATGGACGCCATTATAGTGTGCTAGAGAGAGCTCGTATGTACGTGATGAGCTTGCTTGATGATATTTTGTTTGTGATGGCGAAGATTATATATGTTGATGGATGAGGATGATGGTGTGCAGCTAGCTTAATTAGCTCTCTGCTGTGTTGCTCGGCTGTTGCTATGGCTAGTGTGTACTGGATCGATGATGAGAAGAGATGACGAGGCTGTGGTGGGGTTTTATAGGAGAAGACGAATGGAGAATGTTGACTCTGACAATGCAAGTGTAGTGGAGGAGTCCACCATGACCACCAAGCCGTGTACACTTTCTTCGTCTCGTATCATTCTTTAGTGCCTAACCAGCTACACCATATAGGATCGATGACACACTTGCTTTTATTCTTAGGCAAAATCTACTTGGGCCCACTCGTCAGTGACACGAGGGGCTCTGCCCTTTACTGCAGAGGAGGCTATTATTTCAGCACATATAGCGAGAGATAATATATTAGTAGTAAGTGAGAGCTAGACAACACATGCACACACCACAGAGAAATGATAAGATGAACTTTTGGCAAGCAAGGTCAAGTTGCTCTCAGCAAGTAGGCATCATCTAATATACACCCACTGTTACTCGACAATGCAAGAGCACTTCATCAATTCGTTCTCATCACAAACTCATATAAACTACTAGCTTAGCATGCTGTTTATCTCGATCTTTAATTTCTTCCAGATTGCTAGTCTGAACAGCGCGTGTTTCTCGTGTGGATGCCTGCTCATTAACATCATAAGCTAAGCTTGGTAGCACGTTAAGTATATAATTACCTCCACTTAGATTAGGACTTAGTGCTTAGTCCATGATAGCCTATTGTTTGCGTGTCCCTTAGCTAATTACCACTGTACTACAGCTGAAAATGAAGATGCCAGGAGCCTTAGTTCTTTTGCGCTGCTTAATTGCATCCAAAAACATTAGCTATAACACCGCTGGGTATAGCTAGCCATTAATCATGCTAATTATTTATTTACATCCAAAAACATTAGAAAATTGTATAATTCGGTCAAGATTTTGAAAAAAAACCAAAGTTTCACTGAGATTTCGCGAATATTTCGATGATTCAGTGGCGACCAAAAGAAAAATCGAAGCTGAAACTGGAAAACCCCTGGCTCTGGCTGGTTTCCTACCTGCTTCTTCATTGCATATATTGGTCAGTGATGGCCATCCACCCACTACGACAGGAGTAGGATCGCGTCTCAAGTGTTTGACTATTGCGCATGCATGTTTTAATTATCATTTCCATTGCTTTCAGATATATACATCGTTCCCGGCCTCACGCCGTCAGTGCAGTGCATATATGGTATGGGGATGTGGCAGTCGATCGAACTGCCAAAAGTACAGAATTTGTAGATCTGTATGGTGTGCGAATAAACGCGTACACGACGATGCCGACGAGGCGACTACGACGACACGCATACTAAACACTTCCTTCAATTAATTGTGCTGTGCGTCAAACTTAATCAGGCAGAGTCCGGTAGGATTCCTCTCAAATCCGATTATGATCCGGCTGCTGCAGCATGCGTACGTTGTCTGTCAACGCGTGAAACGGAAATCTCTCGAACTCGCATGCCTGGCTCTGGTAATCAGGTTATTAGCTGCGTCTTAACAACTACTCTGTCTACTTTAAACGAAGGTCGCAAATGCAATAATGCAATGCAAGCTGTGTACTGTACACTGTTTAACCACAAACAGAGGCTGCTGCTTTAGTGGTTCGATCATATCATCATGATTTGTTCCTTTCTGCTTCGATCGATCTGTCCACTGGATTGTTTATTATTACTTAGCTTACACCCAACTCAACACGGTACGTACGTACTGTTGTGCTTCGTACGTACCTGCAGCTAAATGATCAATAGGCTCTTTCGCAAAAAAAAAAAAAATGATCAATAGGCTGTACGTACCGTTGTCTCGCTGTGTGTAACTGATGAAGAGTGAAGCAGAGAACAACAACACGTACGTACTACTGTATCCAATTAATCGAGGTGTGTTTTTTGTCCTTTATTTTTTTCGCGTCTACCAATTTGATCTATCGATCTCACCCCTCTGCACGTTTAACTTAGTGCACTTTGGATTTCTCTTCCCACCACCTGAAGATAGCACCTCTAAGCTTTTATAATTCGTAGCCTTCTCCTCTTGTTCAGGTGGTCTACACATGCATAAAACATGCGCCAAGATAGCTACATATAAACCGAGTGCAAATAAATATACCATTACGAGTGTTAGTTGGCCACTAATTTTCTTGTCGACGACGCTTTTTCTGACCCTTTTTGCTCTTTTTTACAGCATCTATCTTATCGCCCGCCGTAGGTATGTAGTGCACCCATTATCTGCTGGGGGTTAGTGTGCAAGGATTTTGTTTGCCGACAATTAATTATATATAAATGTTATTTTCCAGACAAGACAAACCGTTATATATATACTCCCTCCGGTTCGGTAAAGAAAGTCGTTTATTAGGTCACCAAAGCACAACTTTAACTTCTTTTTTCTATAAAAATATTTCTTTAAAAGTTATATATGTATATTTTTATGAAAGTAATTTTCAAGGCCAATTTATTTATATAATTTTCACATTTTCAAACTCAATGACTTAATGTTATTCATTATTGATATTCTTAATATTTAACTCAAACCTTTTCCAAAACGACTTTTCTTTACCAAACCAGAGGGAGCAGTGCTTTGCTAGGGTGAAGCTATTACAGTAGCTTGATCGTGTGTGTGCACACATTACCGTGGTTAGTGTGCAACAATTTTATTGGCATTGTCGACTACGTAACTGAGGTCATTCATCATTAATTATTTGAAGCTAATTAATTAAATCAAATCCATTCTTAGTGTGGTGCGTTTGCTAGGTGATCGATGGATGCCTACCACGACACGATGTATATCCATCCAAATCCATCTAGCATCCCACTAGTGTACTACTGGACCGGACAGTGCACCACTATAGTAGCATCTACTACTAGCATATATCTGCAAAAAGAAAAAAAAATCTCATCGACGACAATATGTACTAGCTTGTGCCAGGTTAATCTCTGTTTTATCGTCCCAAAAAGGATCAAAACCATCGTCTGTTTTGTACTAATTAACAAAGAAAGAAGGAAAAAACGTCTATTCTGGATTGGAAACTGGAGTATGTCCTTTTTCTTAACAGTGGCTATACAGTGATAGTATTTGTAAGTGTATATAAACAGTATTGGGCCCCAAGCCTTCCAGTTCCAGCCCACGAATGAATCACGTCGTGCAGGGCATGCACTAGCACTATCCAGTTGATTTCTTTTTCCTCTAAAAAAAGTTGTTTTTTTGTTTTTTTTCTGGAAGGTCCATCCATTTCATTCTAGTCCAACCAACGTGTCATATTAGAGCCATTTTTTCTTGGCCAAGACACGACACCTGCTGTTAATTTTAATCCATAGCATCGCCTTTTTCAGGTGCCTATGTATGCGCCAATCCATTGCTAACCTAGTCAGTAGCGAGTGAGTGCATTTTAGGATTGCTGGCCACTTACTCTTTGCTCGCCCTTTTTTGATCTTTTCGAATCATCGTCGAGCTAGGATCCTATTGGTTTTAGATTGCAGAATTTTCCATTGCATATTGTAGTAGGAGGTTGGTATAATCTGTAAGCTGAAACAAATAGGTTTCACACTGTAACCAGACTGTAACAGCTCCGGTACCATATCGGTACAATCCAACAATCTCTGGTTCCCCTAGCTTGCGGATCGTAATAATTGGCCAGCTCCATATTGCTCTTCTTATCATCAATATGTTTTATCATCACCTTCCTTATTTATATTTATTAAAAAAATAAAGAGAAAAACTAACAAAAAGCACAGAACTAGCTCAGAAACATCTCCCGTTTGAATTTTGATGTCTCCCTTGTTCATGGTGCTCCAAATTTCTTCTAGATATTTTCCAAATTTTTTTATATACACGTATCAACAATCTTTTTAGTTTAGATAAAGATGCAACTTCTTTTTAGCATATAGTTTAAAAATGCAACTGGATAAACTGACATCGGTATATGTGGCCTAGCCCATCATGAATCACGCCCAAACAGCCCACTGGAAAATATGGCCCAAGGAAGGAAGGTTGGAAGGCCGTTTCTGAGCCCACTGGAGAATGAGGCCCAACACCGAAACCCCCAGCAGTGGAAGACCGGCAAGGAGAGAGAGGGAGGGGAGAGTGTTGAGGTGCGCGCCCAATCGCCTCCCTTTTCCCGCCGAGACGACCTCCCCAAAACCAAACCCTAGAGAGAGAGAGCGCGCGCGCGAAGCAGCAGGGGGAGAGAGAGAGAGGTTGGGGGCGAACGCGGCAGAGGAGGAATCCATCATCGATCGAGGAGGGATTTGGATTCGAGGAGAGCGAGCGAGCGAGATGCGGGGCGGGACGGTGCAGATCAACTGGCACGACCTGCAGCCGGTGCTCAGCCTCGACTTCCACCCCGCCTCCCGCCGCCTCGCCACCGCCGGCGCCGACCACGACGTCAAGGTCCGTTCCCCCCCTCTCCTCTAGCGCTACTCCCCTTGTGCCCGTCCCCAATATTTCCCCATTTCCGTTTCCTCACCGATGCCGTCGTCGCATTTCGGCGTTTGCAGATCTGGGTCATATCGTCGGATGGCTCGGAGAGCAAGCTCCCGACCGCCACCTTCCAGAGCGGCCTCGTCCCCAACGGCACCGCCCACAGCTCCGCGGTCAACGTCCTCCGCTTCTCCCCTTCTGGTACCTCAATTTCTGCCCTTTGAAACTAGCCAATCTGTCCCTGTTCCTTTTTTTTTGTTTTGTTGTTTCTATGCAGAATTCAGTACAGAGATATAGCTCTCTTTGAGCACTTGTGCAGTTTTGACTAATGCCGTTTCCTTCCTTGGTTTCATGCAGGGGAGTATCTCGCCTCCGGTGCTGATGGTATGCTCAGTTTGGAATATGTGAATTACGGTTATATGTCAAGTCATAGGTAGTTTAGCTATTATTTATTGAGCTGGATTAGTTGAATGCTCAGTTTGGAATTTGTGAATTACGGTTATATGTCAAGTCATAGGTAGTTTAGCTATTATTTATTGAGCTGAATTAGTTGAATGCTCAATTTCGCATTTCCATCTACAATAGGAGTTTATGCCAAATCATATTACCTTTTTTTTTCCATTGTCTGGTAATAGTGCCGAGCATGCACAATTTTCGTGTCCAGGCTCTGATAACTTTCATGCTGAGCATGCCAATCTAATTTCTTATTGAATGCAAGCTAGATCTTAGATGGATTTACTGTGTCCAGGCTGTGATAATTGCCGTGTTTCATAATATATAGGTGGCGGTATTATCCTGTGGAGACTGCATTCCGCTGAGGATGGCGAGTCATGGAAAATTCACAAGACGTTACTGTGAGTTCTACCCTCAAGCAAAAAAAAAACATTTTTTAAATCAGCCTCTTCTTTGGAATCTTGCTAAATCATAACGGCCTATTTATTTGACAGGTTCCACCACAAGGATGTTCTTGACCTACAGTGGTCACATGATAGCGCATTCCTTGTTTCTGCGTCAGTTGACAACACTTGCATAATCTGGGATGCTATTAAAGGCAATTCCACTTCAGCAAGGAATCCGTTGTTTGTGGCTCCATGGTTTTGTCTTATATGTGGTCTGATGTTTTCCTTCTCAGGTACGGTGCAGCAAAAGTTAGAGGGACATCTGCATTATGTTCAGGGTGTCGCATGGGATCCTCTGGGGCAGTATATAGCTTCACTGAGTTCTGACAGAACCTGTAAGATATATGCAAATAAGCCTCAAGGCAAATCAAAGAATGCAGAGAAGATGAACTTTGTTTGCCAGCATACACTGGTGAAGATAGAATACCCGACTCATGATGAATCTAAGGTATGTATGCTCTACCCTCACTGCTAGAGCATTTGACCGCGAATTGAGTTTGAACAAAAGCAATATAATCCTTTGCCTTGCAGCCGACAGCTAGATCTCATTTGTTTCATGATGAGACGCTACCATCTTTTTTTCGGAGGTTGGCGTGGTCACCTGATGGATCTTTTCTAGTACTTCCAGCAGGTATAAATTGTTTTTCAATTAGCAGTATAGTAACTAACTAACTATTGGTTCAGCTCAAGTCATCCGCATAATATCACTGGTTCTTAAGCTGGAAAAATATTTTATACGGACGTACTTGATTTTAGCCTAATTTCAGTAAATTGACATTGTAACCCCCTAAATAAGTTTGTCTTTTCCTTTCTTGATCAGGTGTTTCTAAACTCTTATCTGAAGTGATTAATACTGCTTATATAATGTCAAGGCGCGACCTCTCAAGGTATTAGATCTGTTACTTGAAGTAACCAATATGTTCCTGCTTCTTGCCATATAAACAGAGGGATTAATCTGGTTGAATTCAACTGGTACTAAAAATAAGCTACTGCAATAAATGGAGCATCAGCAAATCATTATTGCTAAATTTCTTTTTGCAATTGTAGATCAATTTACTACACCTAAGAGTAAGCTATAAGTGAGAAATTGAAGTCCTAAGTTTTAGAACATATCTGTCTTTGATTGTTTAGTAGCTACAGGGTGGTACTATATCTTATTGTTCGCTACATATGTGCTAAATTACTGATGACATGTCACAGAAATATGGTATTTTAGTTTAAGGCTGTTGTGATGTCTGTTCTTTGTCAGGAGAACATGATCTAGCATAGTATAGCTTTGCCCGGACATGTAGTTCTGCTGTTCTTTAGGTAACTGACTCTCTTTGGCACTGCAGGCCTGCAGTACAACTTCCTGGGGCAAGTAAAGCTATAGTAGCAGTGCGCTTCTGCCCTGTTCTATTCAAACTACGTGGTTCTAACTCAGGTATCTCCATTTTATGGATTTTTACTTTGATTTTGAAGTCCTTAAGGTTTTACTTCTGTTATAATAAAGCTGCATCACATTGTAAATTTTGCAGATGGTTTCTTCAAGCTTCCTTATAGAGTTGTTTTTGCTGTTGCTACTTTGAACTCTATATATGTCTATGATACAGAAAGTGTTCCTCCAATTCTAATACACGCTGGTCTACACTATGCTGCAATTACAGATATTGCATGGTGAGTACTTCTACAGTTTTTGCTTTTGTAGTCTCCATTGGGCTTTGCTTATCTACTGGGACGAGAAATTCATCTTTGCAATCCGTTTCTGTCAGGTCTTCTGATGCTAAGTACCTGGCAGTGTCATCACGAGATGGCTACTGTACTATAATAGAGTTTGAGAACGAGGAACTGGGACAACCTCATATCATCCCGGGTATTTATCTGTTTAATATTCCTGTTTCCATACCCTTATTTATTTTTCTTGGGTGGGATGCTGCTTTTAACATTGTGTACGTCATTTCTGTAATTATGGTGAACTTCAGAGCAGTTTCAGCCTTTCAGGTTTCAAGAATGAATCATATGTCAATCACAATGACCTAGCTGTAGATATATCAAAAACAAATAATAGGAATAGGCAACTGATATGACCCGTGGTGAAAATCACTGACCTAGTTATACTATGACCAACTAATTTTGCTTGCATGTGATGGAATATCCTGCAATTCTTGTTTTTGGACGTACCTGAAATATCACCAGGTTACATGAAGCTAGCTAGTCTGATAAACAAGTGATGTATTGATATGTATGACTATCTCTTTGGAGTTTGGATGCAGTTTCAATGCATATGTTTGGTAGTTCTGCATACTAATTATTTGCAATCTGTATATTGAACCAATACCATTTACCTGTACTGTCTCTGTTTTCCCGCTTCTGATAAGCAATTGTTTGGAAGACATTCTTCTAACATGGTCCAATGCTGGATAAATCTCTAGGATCCAAGCAAGTTGCTGAAGGAAATGTGACATGTGTAAAGAAGCCTGTATCTGTAGATAGCATGGAGGTTGATGTAAGTGCCAGCAAGCCTAAGATGGAAGCCAGCCCTGTGGCTGTAGGAGTTACTGTGCCACAGAAGTCGGCCGAGAACATCACATTGAGTAAGTCTAATAACAAATGAGTTATTAAAGTAGCTGAAGCAGTTAGATCTTATATTGTTATATATACTGCAAGTATTGCAACTCAGTTATATAGGTTATCAGTAAAGAAACTCAAGTTTCTTTCTATATTTACCACCTTCTCTGCACCTAAGGACTGGGATTGTACTTGTGACACACATGCTGTGCAAACTGTTAACTATCACATGTTGTAAGTGACATGGTGGCTTCTAAAGCACCTTATCAACAGATATCTTGCAACATTAACACAACCCAACATGCATATAAAGTCTGCTGTGCATAGCTACTTGATGAAATTGGTTTCTTTCAAATGATCGCAACCTTTACCCTTCACATACATTTTCTTGAAGAAACTCTAACAGGGTTCTAAATACAGGGACAGGTGAGGTTGCTGAAGCAAATGTGACATGTGAAAACAAGCCGGTAGCAGTAGACTGTATGGAAGTGGATGTTGGTGACAACAAAGTTAAGGCGGTAACCAGTCCTGTGGCTGCCAAAGTGACACCACCTCCAGTGTCAACCAAGAGCAGCGCAGCGAGTAAGCCTACTAAGAAGCGGATTACTCCTATCGCAATTAACTAAGTGCAGAAGCAGTTAGGATTATGATGTTCGTGTAGTGATAACAAGTACTGGATTATGTTTAGGCTACCCTGTAAAGTTGATTGTGCAGCCGTGTTCACCTTCTACCAAATCCCCATATATTCTCTTCCTGCTCACAATGGGGAATATGTGGACACATAGGTTGTGTATGAGCACACTTTCTTATGAAGCAACATGTAGCCACTAACCGGCATTTACATAATGGTCTTATGTGAAATTCTTGCCGAAATTCTTTTGCACACATAAACTGCTCATATACAATTGCAGAGAAATAATTACATATTGAATCCAATCAAATGGGTCTGACACCCTTATTTCGGTCACATGAAAGAACATAGAATCTTATCAAAATACTCAAATGCATGCAAGGGATGTGTTTGTGCGAGTGTATGGGTATGGATATGATTACTGCATCAAACTTAAGGACCTTCATCAGTATTGGCAATCTTCGGCAGGCAATGGCATCATCTTCTTAGGATTTGCTTATGTGCGCCTTGGATTTCTCAAACTCTTCTTCATTCTGGCCTGCCTCTTCAAACCTGATGTCTTCATCTTCTGAAAGGACCTCAATCTTTTCACCATGCGGCCCTGGCATGATCCTCTCGTCGACATGCTTGTGCTTTGTGACATTGATGAGCTCCGTCTTCTTCTCTTCTTTGCTCTCGTGTTTCTTGTGCCAGGTCCAAGGGAGGTGGTGTGCCGTCTTCCCAGCTGCTGCGGTGCTCGAGGATTCTCCAATGGAGTCATGCTTCTTCACCGCCTCTTGGAACTTGATGTCCTCGTCTATTGAGAGCTTGACGACGTTGGCGCCGCCAGGGCCTGACATGTTCTCCTTGTGGACATGGACATGGTCACTGAAGTTGAGCACCTCAGCCTTGGTCTCTGTCTTCCTCCCCTTTTTTTTGTGCCAGCAGAAGAAGGCGGCCAGGCATCCCAGCAGCAGCAGGCCGCCCAGTGAGACGAACACCACAATAATGACGATGTGGGGCGGAGGGCTAGGCGGAGGTGGCACGGGTGCCGGAGGCGGGTGGATATGTGGTGGTGGCGGTGCTAGTGGGCGAGGTGGCGGTGGAGCTTGAGGGCGAGGAGTTGGCGGCGGCGGCGGGCGGATTGGCGGTGATGGTGGGGGTGGAGCCCGGCGTGGAGGCGGTGGAGGCAATGAAGGTGGAGGTGGAGCACGGCGAGGCGGCGGTGGGGGCAATGACGGTGGAGGTGGAGCGCGACGTGGTGGTGGCGGGGGCAGAGTGGGCGGCGGGGGAGCACGGCGTAGGGTTGAACGCCATTGTTGGTGCTCTGAGCGAGAGAGGCTGCTGCTGCTGCTGCTGTACTGCGATGAGCTGAGTGAGTTGTGGTGGTGATCATGTAGCACATATTTATATATCTACATATACATGCCTGTGGCTTGGAGGGAAGGGGCGTGAAGATTTGATTTGAGTTGCCAGTGACTTGGCTCCTCTGCTACGACTTCGGCTGGGTTTGCTTCCAAACAATGCGTTCCTTGGCATCAAAGCCCATGTGTGTAGCTGGCCCGGGAATGAGTGAGACACAGACACCTAGCTCCTTCTGCCTTTTGGACCTAATGATTTGCACGAAAACTTCCTTAATTTTCAATGAAGCCTCTCTACCACGATCGTATCATTCTGACATTCTTTATTTGGAATGACGTCGCATGCGGATTACACACACACGCATCTTGTGCACTCAGCAATGGCTGGCTCCTGTGCGTGCTTCAGTTTCTGCAATGCTTTTGAGTGAAGTAGGCTTGGCTTGGAGCTCATGCGATGCGACGGAGGAAGACGACGGCTGTGCTTTCGGCCGGTCGCATGGAGACGCAGATGACGTGGATGCCATTCGTCGATGGGCGTGTGTGTGCCCAGTCTAGGAGCTCAGCTGTCTTGTAAGCAAATAGCACCTTAGTTGGAGTGTGTTGTAA
The DNA here is from genome assembly GCA_900205405.1 of Echinochloa crus-galli. Taxonomy (NCBI): domain Eukaryota; kingdom Viridiplantae; phylum Streptophyta; class Magnoliopsida; order Poales; family Poaceae; genus Echinochloa; species Echinochloa crus-galli. Next base: position 1,176,785 of record OAMR01000160.1, on the reverse strand, counting down.
GGTACGGATGCGATTGGCATCTCGTCTTTGCTATCATCCTGACCTGCATCGTAAATCGCAAGACAAGTGACGCAGCTGGCTATCTTTGCAAATCTTGGATGATCATTTCACAAAGGTTTGCTATAATCTTCTCCATTGGTTCATCATCATACCATATTCATCATTTCTCTACAGACAAATCAAATACAGAGCTGATCGAAACGGAGAGGACAGCATGTGTGGTGCGTTTTCTGATAGTGTAAGTAAGCCCAAGGAGATCACCTCGCGGTATGGATGGCAACGGGTCGGGCGAGGTGCGGGCGAGCCATTTACCCGCCCGATAGCATACCCGACATGGTTAGTTTTACCCGCCCGATACTATACCCGCGGGTAAAATTTCTTGCCCATGCCCTAGGATTGCCATCCCTACCTCGCGGCCCCCATTCTAATGAGGGACGGCCTGATGGCCTATCCTGTCCGGCCCAATAGGACTGAAAACGAAGCCCACCACGGTGCAAAAGAGAGGGTTCCAAAGACAGGTCCAGAAATGAATCAGAGGAGACTCCCCAACAAGAAGAGAAACACTCAAGTTGTGGATGGGCATATATATGCTGCTGTACTATCTAGCCACCACCAGTGCGATCCGGTGTTTCAGTGCTGGTATGATATATATAGCAACGTGGGACTTTCTCTCGACTAGTACAGCGTTAATGAGGCCCCAAAAAGGGGAGTACCATATGGCCGGTCCCTAGGCAAAGCCAAAGCCAGTGTGGAGTTTGAAGGACGTGAATTGAAGGCTCCAAAATTCGGCACCTGACATGTAGCAAGAAAGGTGCCCTTTCTAGTTACCCATTGAAGGTGGCTATAGGAACTAAAGGATATGTCCATCTGGATGCAATGCAATAATTAAGGTGGTTACAGAATGTAGCATCTTTGTTCAGCTTCCTTCGGCGCTGCCAGTTGAGATTCATTCGACTACTTGTGATGTTGAGATTGGAGTACTATTCCACTGAATTCTCGCCAAGGACACATGAATAGATAGATCGACTTGTTGCATTGGTAGTGCTGGTGTGAAGAAGCATATATGCATGTCCCACATGGATGCCCTCCCAATGCAAAGTCTAGGTCGCAGGACACCAAAAGGCACATCATCCCAGCATCCATATGATATTGTACTGTACATACACATTGAGCCATCAACATCACACACAACACCATCCCTCCTTCTCATGGCGGCATGTATGGCAAGATGGCATGGAGCGTATGGGATTATGGGCTAGCATAGCAAATGCCGACCAGGACATAAAGATTAAAGGCCGTTATATGTATAGTGCAGCCGCTGCTTATTGGAACCAATTAAGGAAATGAGCAGTGGTATGTACAACGAAATGAGGCGTGTCCTTTGCCTCCCTTTCTGCCCAATCATGGTCTGCCGCCCGGCCGTATCGACCAATCAATTAGGATTGAGAATTATATATACACACAGTAGTAGTGGCGGCGGCTGGCTACTGTCAGGTGGTATAGATAGGGTGATGGCGGCATGCCTGCCAAATTAAAAGATGGATCAAATGCATTGCACATTGATGAGCAAGCTAGGGTCCAAGTGACCTCTGCAGAGGGAGCCGTATATATATGCCTGCCTGCCTGCCTAGGGAGCTCGATCATCACGCGATGATATATCACTGACGTGGACGTACGCCGCCCTCGATCTGCTCCTTCAGGTCCACCATATGCATTGCATTGCATTGCATGATCTGATCTCTGCTACCACCAGCTGCATACACACTACACGCGGCGGATCCCAGGCTATTATTAATAATTCATTCAGACCTCCGATCCCAGGCGTGCCAGGACCACGCGCCGCCGTATATATATGTATATGCATGTGTATGTGTGTGTATGCAGAAAATATTTGCTTGTAATAATAAGGATCGATTTTATTTAATTTCCCCTCCTTTGTGTGCCCAGAGTGTCACGGTGCATGTACACCGCGCAAAGCCCATAATGTTAAGAGAAATCTAGCTAGTATTATGCATGGTCCTCTAATTTCTTGAGGAAATTAAATAGTATGTACACGCACTATAAAAAAAATGGGGCTTAGTCATATGAGAACTAACCTTATATTATTTGGTTCACCACTTGGTCCCCTTTCGTGTTGCAACCTCGCTCCCTGATCTGCCGCCTTCTTCTTTCAATCTCCTTCTACCTATCTTTGATGGTTCTCTGCGGCCCTGCTGAAACCTTAAATTGAACATGGCCAGCACCTTTGGTGTCATGGGCAATGTGTGTAGGACTATAGGTATGGTTATGGGCACTTGTCTGAACGATGAATTATACCAACCTTCTCCCCATATGGTATACCACCGGTCGACAACTACTTGCGATTTATTCTTTTTACCCCAAGTCGCAATAATGCGCAATCTAAAGTAGCACAAGTTATTTTTAGTTTTCTTGCCCTATGTAATCGTGTCCTTTCTTGAGGTACCAGTAATGAGAAGACATCGCGGTGGATGCTGCATCCTCAGATCAACTCCTTGTGATCGATGAAGTGCCCCTCGGAATGGAGCGCTCTTAAGACGTCCTAATTAGACCGAAGAACATCTAGACGTACTCAATTTTCTTTATTTGTGTTGCAACCTACTCCATCCACCACCTTCTTTCGCTCGATCCCTACCTTTTGTTTATTACTCATTGACTTGTGTATGCCGTCCTGCTCGCTCAAATAAAATCGAGCATGCCCAGCTCCCTCTAGTATGATGGGCAATCTCAATAAACAAAATGGATCTATCACCACTTGAAATTTCTACTACAAGCTGTAGCCTACACCTCAAATTAAATGCTGTTGTAGCCTACAACCCAAATTCAATGCTAAGTTTCTTGGGTTAGTTAACCCATGTGATCACAACCATTTTCATGTAACCTATAGGGCATAAGGAGCAAACCAAACACGTCTTTGTTACACCACACTCCTCGCATACTATCGCCATGCTAGGCCTAAAAGTGTAACGACACTGGCTAGTTCCTCTAACTTAGGGGGCGTTTGGATCCTTTACAACACCTTGCTTTGCCTAGATGAGCAAGAAAAGTAACATTTGTTTCTAGGCAAGAGCTCCTTGATGTCTGTGCTGGCAAGCTTTTCCCTTTTCTGCACGAGAGCGATTTCCGCTCACCTCGGCTGGCAATGCGAGGCTTGCTCGTGCGGCCAAGGCAAGGCAATAATGCTTACCAAGGAACCGAACGTGCCCTTAGTAGCCACATATATATGTGCATCATATTAGGGTGTTGACATAGTTGAAGCAGTATATCTTGATACCATATGAGATGCCTCCTCCCCCCCCCCCCCCCTTTTCTCTTCTTCAGTGGACAGACTGCTGCTCGCGATCAATCATATATTCAGTATATGCTTCCATACAGTGACATGTCAATGATAAAACAGTCCACTAGAAAGATACAAAGATCCTCGTTACGCGGGGTCCCACCGCAGCGGTCGACCAGTGGGCCATCCATCCTTCGGTTGTGGTGTGTGTGGTGGTACTTTTGTCAGACGTTGGGGCCCACGCATCGTGCATGCAAGGCACATATATATAATGTGCGACTGAGTGAGTGTGCACATTTGCTTGGCTACTCAATTTTCTCCTCTGTTTTTATTTTCCACGCTACCAGAATGATCCACTTTGGCACCGGTTAGGAAGTACTTTTAGCACCGGTTATCCCAACCGGTGCTATTCCTCCGAGGCTAAAGGGTCGCTTCTTTAGCACCGGGTCAAATAACCGGTGCTAAAGGTGTCCATTCGTCAAAAAAATATGTGCGCTGCTGCGGGGATTCGAACTCAAGACCTCTTGGCTCGCGCGTACCCACCTAACCATCTCAACTACTTGGCACATGTGATGGAATAGAATATGCTTTCCTTTTAAAGTAACATGCAACACCCCCCTTTAGCACCGGATCGTAACACAAACCGGTGCTAAAAGGCCTTTAGCACCGGATCGTAACACCACCCGGTGCTAAAGGATGACCCTTTAGCACCGGTGGTAATATGATCCGGTGCTAAAGGTCACCTTTTAGCACCGGTTGGTGTTACCAACCGGTGCTAAATGGTCTCCGGGAGCACTCAAATTTTGCACCCGGTGCTAATGTACCTTTAGCACCGGGTTCAAACGGCGCCGAGGCCTATGAGGGGGGCGGATGTGAATTTTTCTTGTAGTGCCAGATCGAGAGCAAATATTGGAAAGGTCATGTTGTATTATCATGAGATCATATGATGCATGAATGAAGGTGAAATGATCCTAAGTTATAGTTAGTAAAGTTTTTTTATGGTGAAACCTACCCACCAGAGTCTAACTCCTATCATATTTTTCTAAATTTTGTTGAGCCATTGACTCTGCACTAGTATCACATTTTTCTAAATTTATTATAAATTTTAACCAGTGCTATTTTTCAATGATAGGCAACATGCTCGGTCAGCTGCGAGTCGCATGTGGTGACTTCGTTAATCTCGATATCTACCAGTCCAGTCTCTTAAAGATGCTCATAGAGATAGGGTTGCCTACGCGTATTCATAAAGATGCATAAGCGTGTGCTTTATGAGCAAAAATCAGATGCATGAATGATGGAACTGGCCATTATTTTAAAAAGTGGAATCAACCTTCTATATATGTTCTTTTTGTGCTTGATGATATCATATATAATACTTTATAGATACATATATGAATAATAGTGCTATATATATGTACAGTACAATATATATTAATTGGAGCAAGTGTGATATATGCATGCATGGGTAAAATGAAGGGCAGCTACTAGATATAGCTATGTCGCCGTCGTCGTTCTTCCTAGCAGCAAGCTAAGCTACAACAACCTAGCAAGCTTATCTCCTGTTGTGCACACACCGCCGGGCATGATGCATCTATATATATATATATATATATATCGGCGCTAGCAGCTAGCTGATAGTGACAGTGACTGCTCAACGGCATGTAGTACGCTACGCATGCATGCCTCCGATCGATCGATCCGGCCGGCCCCAATAATGATGTATAATCGTCCCGGCCATCCCTCTCGCCGGCCGGCCGTAAAGTTGTTGCGTACTATTGCAATCTGGCCGGAGGCAGGCAGGCCGACGCTGCCGTACAATTCTACACTGTGCTCAGATCGCCGTCAGTGTTCGTGTGTTGGCCATGCATGCACACCCGGCCGCGCGCGCCTCTATAATAACATGCACCTCATATATCCCTGCCTGCAGGTTTCGTCCAATTTAAGCATTCCAATTTAATTACTATCTACATATCCATGCATGCATGTTCCATGTAACATATGCGTACTCACTTTAAAAGCAGGGTCTCTCCAATGTAAGGTAGAAACCCTAAACCCTAGGAACCCAGATCGGTTATGTAGGCATATATAGTGTGCAGCTTCTAGACTCGGTGTATGCCTATCACCAAATGGTAAGAAGGTGGAATATAAGCACACGGAAATCAAAACGGAAACGCAATGCACTACAAAATGTTGCTTTTCCTCCAAAACGCATCCCTTTACATAGACGGGATGAATGGTTATGTGTAACATAAAAGGCCGTGTCAAGTCAAGTCGTGCCTTGTATATAGATAGCCACGTTAATAGTGTAATAGTAACATTATGATTGATTCACACTCATAACAAGAAAATGGTGGTACAATGGATCACCTTAGTTGTGCGCTCTGTTTTCTTAGGGCAATCCCAACCCAATGACTAGGATGATGTCCATAGCATTAAATAAGATATGTAGGATAAAAGATGATGTGGCAAGTGAGTTAATGAAGAAAGAGGAGGAAACCGGATCTTGTATGAGACATGGTTTCTACACGCTATCCAAGACAAGATGAGAGAGGAGCAGCATTTAATTTAGTCATGGAGCATCCGTGTCTGCTTTGAGAGGATAGTGTCTTGTACTAATTTTTTGATGATATAGAGCCTATGGACATCACTACTAGTGTCCTGGGTTGGGACTGCCCTTACGCGGCTTTCGTGAGATAAACGAGATCTAGTAGTATATAGAGCAGAGGAGTGATCTGAGTGAATATGGACGGCAGGCATTGCTCAGCGAAGGCCATGCGTACGCATTCATGTGTACAAAGAGCTAGCCATCCATCTCTTCTCCTTTGCATGATTGGCTCCTGTCTGTCAGCTCTGTAATCAGTGCATGCATGCCTACCGCAGATAACCTTTTCTATTCAGATACATTACCCCCTTTATTTGCCCTCTTTACCCGATCCTATCTTTCTTTCTTCTTAATTTCCTCAATAGAATTACTAAAAAGAAGAAAGAGAGCTGCTTTATTACTCACACACATCATATGATCTTCTATACACGGTGATCTTAACGTATCGGATGAGCTTACTGTACGTGTAGCTGTGGCACTTGCCTTATGGCATCCCAAGCTTTATTTTGAAGGTTGTTACCATGAATGTGTTTTCCGCCAACGATAGATGGTGAGTAATAGACTATGTTCCATTTGATATTTCAATTAAACACCATAAGTCTTGTTAGTTTGTTTTGTTGATGTTCCATCCTTTGAGAGTAATCTATAATGCTACATCCACATCTCATGGGACACAAATAGTAATAGAGATTGGGGCATTATTTTTCATCTTAAAAAACTAACGATCAGTGGTGGAGGACGAAATAAAATCAAGGTATGGCAAACTTGATAACGTAAACAGCAAAGTATAATTCTAAATCAAAGTAAACTATATATATACAGTATAAAATCAAAATATGACACGTGAATAGTTTTTTTTTTGGCATTGACCCTTTCAATCCATTATAATTACTATCACCAAATCACCGTGTTAACCAACCAGTTATTAGCATAAAACCAATGTAACATACGAACAGCTCAGCAATAAGCAACAGGTCATCTGCATGCTTGGCTGCTCAGAGTCGGAGCAGTCTTGTGTACGTCCACGACTCCACGCGACGGCCGCGCCAGTTATCCAGTACGCGATCACACCGGCAGTTTCGCGGGCGTCTCATCAGCAATGAAGGCACGAAGGAGATGCATCCATGAGGCGTCAAAGTTGAGCGGCAGGGCAAGCAGATGGTGGGCTGGCTGGCTAACAGAAGCCCGTCAAACCTTGCTCAGTGTAGCGGATGCCGGACAGCTACAGACGGCCGGCGATTTCCAGGGGTTACTCGCGGAGGAATCAAGGCATGGCGAGCGCCATACCTCGCCATACTGAGTCCTCCGCCCTGCTAACGATGATTAATAAAAAACCGCTCTACCCTTATCCAATGGCATTGTTGCTTGTGTAAGACGACCGATGACCTGGGCTAAGCCTTAGACCTAGCTTTGGTGTGGGATGGACGAGCCGTGCTTTGATGTGGGACAGACGAGAGAGGATTTTCTTAACGCCAGCCTAAAATTACTCCCACGGGTAGGCAAATCTAGGACATGAGGAGTGCAACTAAAGAGCTACCTAACCAACTCAATTAGAGGCCCGTTTGCATGATGATTTATAGATCAAAATAAATGCAAAGGTTATTGTTAGGGTTAGTATTCATCGATGCTCCAAACTTAGAGGGAGAGAAAGAGGCGATAACATGGGGCCCAGATGGGCAGCAAATGTGGTAAAGCATAATGGGAATGGTAGGGGGATGGTAGTGGGTATGGCGACTGCATGACAAGTTAGTGTGGTAGATAGGCCATAGTGGAGGGGTGAGCTAGGGTGTGATTGGCCATAAGCAATGGAAGGGGTGTTTTGGTGATGACAACAGCTATACCGAGAGATGAAGTACACTACACGGGGGCAAGAGAACAGGTCGGACTTGATCAGGTCATGAAACACATAACTAAGGGGGAGGGGTCGGTAATGGAGTGTTAGCTATTGTGTGAAACATTCATCATTAACCCAAAAATATGATTTTTCAACGCATTCAAATGTATCCTCTAGGTTGATACACATTTTTCCAATAATTTTAGAAGTGTCCTGACTAAACAAACAATTCACAATTAGATATTGTGTGCATGCATGTATGTGTGTTTGCGTGCAAGTTTGAAGTCTTTTTCACAAGCAAGACTGGCTTAAACAACTTGCTGAAAGAAGGGCCTACAAATCTCCTTTCGATCATCACTGCCCATGTGCATATACCCATATGTTGTTTACTCGATTTCTTTTACACATGCATAACCACACATGGGTGATCGCTCATATTACACATAACCTATAATAACACGTATACATGTGCAGTTTGCCATGATGCAATCGATCATCAGAATGTGATATACAAACTTGAAAGAAACTATAGCTTTACTTCAGTAAATAGCCAATTAAGAACATATGCAAATAGGAATGTTCAATAGCTAAACCAATTACATTTTATATTGATGTTTCTGACTATGCATGGCACATGTAAGGTGCAACGCACTAGAAAAAAATCACCAAGGTCTACCTTACAAAGTTCATGTTATATATGCTGAACCTTATTTATTTATTGCCGCGGTATATGTTCCTGTGGACGTGGAGAGGGAAACAGTGTGTACTAGTGGCCAAATACCGCAGGAATCAGACCAGAAAAATAAATTTAACAGAACCAGGTAGACATTCACTGTATCTGTCAGACCTCCAATAAATTTATCTATTTGTGGCTAGCTGCTAATAAACAGACAAATATGCATGGATAATCTTATTTCTTCATTAAGGCCATTATAACGTGTGTTCCTGTAGCTGATTTGTAATCAAAGGCATATTTTATATTGTGTATGTATACAAATATAATGTGTATCTGTTGTCAATTCTCTTGATTTTGTATATTAGCATGAAATATTGTCCCGTACTATAACCTATTGGCATGGCACATATATAGTACTAGCAAAGGCACATGTGCGCACACACATGTATAAAATAAATCAAACATAACATATAAAATATAGTTGCAATGCTCGCACGGCACGCACGTGCTAAACTCTCTTCTATATATTTGTCTCAACTCATGTGACACGCACGTTTATTTATGACATGTAGGTACTAAAACAGTGTCACTTTAGTGGACCATGCTAAACAGACGAGCCGTGCGAAGCGCTTCTTAAAATACTTTATATTCGCTCTATCATGTATAAGCTTTATGTATTCTCAAAACTCAATAGTTGGCATTTATTTATATGAAGAAAACTCTCCGATTTATTATCTATTAGTAATACGGGATAATTGTATACGTGGGTACAAATGTGGGTATATTTAGGTGGGTCTTTTTTGGGTGAAAAAAGTTGAGCGGGGAAACAACTAAAAGAGCCTGGAACAGTTAATTTTTTGTTGTGTTTTTTGTTATTCCCTTCTCCCCAAGCCTGACAGGTAGGACCCCTATGAGAGGGTGAGGTGGGTTTTTTGGTGGAAAGTGTTTTCAATTCTTTAGGATCCTTTTAGTATAGATTATGTTTTTAGGTGTGAAATTAAACTATGCCATAGCTATTAGAACAATGCACGGTGTTACTTGATGCTGCGGTAGCTCGATGCATCAATCAATGACAATGGAGAAAAAGGACAGCAGAGAATTAAGATCTATTTTGCTGTTTCAATTTGGTGTAGTACGTCAGTGAGCCATATGCATAATTAGTGCCTTGTTGGCCGGTTAACCATTGTTCCATTATATTGGGCTAGCTTCGCCAAGCCAGTGATGGCTATAAGCCTATAAGGATTCCATCAATGATGATATCAGGGCGACCATTGACTTTTGAAAACAAAATCACTACAGATGAAATGAAACTATATATACATTTCTTGGTAACTAAGTATCAGTTTAGATCAACATTCACTTAAGCTACTTCAAAGAAAATTTCATTCGGTGTATATGTATATGTTCCTCTCATGTTCATTTTGTATCCAGTTAGGAAGCATATATCTTTGTTAGGCCGTTTCAATTTGGTAATTAATTTCAACGAAACTTTGTCATGAAATCAAACTGGCTGCTAAGTATTAACATACCACATGCATAATATGACATATGTGAGATGCAAAATTAGTTTGAACTAGCTAGTGAGCCGCAAGAGAGAGTTGTGGTTTGATCTTATATAAAAAATCAGAATGAGAAAGTAACATTAAATATTGAAAGCAGACTATAATTAATATTGGATAACTCGTATCGTTGGCAGGATGTCATAGCTAGCACTTTCTCAGACATATCCGGATTTGTCATTTGATCCAATAAAATCCTCTCATGAACACCCAACTATTATTAGATACCAAGGCAGCATTATTATTTTGATGAAAAACAAGGGAGCATTATTATTATTATGAACCTGCTGCGATGTGGATGCAAGTGGATATCTAAATGCATGGGTAGTTGACAAGGTCACAACCGCAGTTCATTTTCTTCACATTTTCATGCTTTGAAATCCAGATAGTTTGATTGGATGAGTTTTTGCCTTTTGGATCAACTCAATAACCGCAAAACCAAAGCCTGCACCTGTACATGCAATGTATATTTACATGCACACATTTATTTATTTATGAGGGTATAAAAAATTGAGGAATTACATATATATTATCACCCTTTATTTGTAGAAATAATGTCTTGAACATATTATATGAAAATCCACGGGTGAAAAATTGTGCTTAAATTAATTAAAAAGTATTAACTGCAGCAATTAGCTAGATATGTGTTCATTTAATAATTCTTCGTGTTGAAGCGTACATGACCAGATGGCTTTCTATATACACTGAAATAATATAAATAAAACATCCCTATAAGGTACACAAATTATATGTTTTATGGCGATCACTCCGTTTTAAATATACAAAGTTTAGGACAAGCTAATTAGTTGAAAAATAAACTAATTGACTTCTCATAAGCATCATATATTTAAAAACAGAGAGAGTGTTAATGTTGCCTTTATTTGAGTAGTTTCACTTATAATAAGACACTAAAAATGAGTGTTTAAAGTCAAAGATCAAAATACATTTTCTACGCATGCATCTTGCACGCATGGTCTCATGCTCAAGACTTGCTATGTTAGATTATTACCATTATGCATATTCTACATTTCACAGGTATCAAACAATTAATCATCTTGCAATTAATCTGAAGATACCAGAAGCATTCTTACATGCATGAATGATGTCCGGTGCATTATTTTCTGTAGGTCTGACATTATAAACATAAGATAGGGGAAACAAGGGGAAGTACACAATTAAGCTTTGATTTGGGAATCACAAACACAATATCATGTCAGAAATTAATGTCAAATATCAAAAGGCCAAAATATACCAAAATATATCATAACATTTACCATTGTAGATGTACATTGGAAGGCTAAAGGGCCAAAATTAGAACTAACAAATAGGTGTGTGACATCAAAACCTGATCATGATGCAAGTACTATGTTCATCAGATTCTACTGCAGAAACCAGCAGCGTATGAAGTGTATACATGCAACTATTTTGATAAGGATAAAATAACCTATATTTCCCACATGTTCATCAACACTTATAATACAATAATAAGCATATATGTAATCTCCAGGAGAAAATGGATTAACATCACTGCATCACAGTTTATTACATAAAATAGCAGCAGACTGGTGTAGTGCAAACGGAGTAATTCGGTCCATTTAAATATGTAGCTAATGATCATCTAATTTTCTAACCTAATTTGGCAGGATGCATATGATAAATAAAGCAATTGACCAATATATATATATATATATATAGAAACTTTGTCATGAAATCAAACTGGCTGCTAAGTATTAACATACCACATGCATAATATGACATATGTGAGATGCAAAATTAGTTTGAACTAGCTAGTGAGCCGCAAGAGAGAGTTGTGGTTTGATCTTATATAAAAAATCAGAATGAGAAAGTAACATTAAATATTGAAAGCAGACTATAATTAATATTGGATAACTCGTATCGTTGGCAGGATGTCATAGCTAGCACTTTCTCAGACATATCCGGATTTGTCATTTGATCCAATAAAATCCTCTCATGAACACCCAACTATTATTAGATACCAAGGCAGCATTATTATTTTGATGAAAAACAAGGGAGCATTATTATTATTATGAACCTGCTGCGATGTGGATGCAAGTGGATATAATGCTGAGGTAAGCGTGATACACTAGACATCATGCATGCTATAGCAGGTAGGAGGCGATAGAGGTCGTCGTCACATATGACACAGCTTTTCGATGGTTGGTTTGGCCGCACTGCCCGTCCGATCCTCTCTGGGGACTCTCTCCAACCCAAATCTCAAATATTTTTTGCCCTCTTGATCGATGCATAGAATTCAGCACCTCACCACTCATGACTGATCATGGCACTGAATCCCTTGCACCAATAATTCATTCCCTCCCCCCTCCTCCTATCTACCTCTCCGGCCTCTCTTCTCACAATTTCACCCCACCCCCCTGTATATAGAGATGATATCTTCTGATGAAATTTTCAGCTCGATTATATATGCAAATGATTTTCAATTTAAACATTTATGTACCTCTTGAATGAATGAATGAATTCAAACAAAAATGCAAAAGGAGTTAGTTTGTGACAAACTGCATGCTAATAACAAGTAACCGATCGATCGACCAATAAATATATATATGCATCAACTCTGATCCATCCATCACATGCTGAAGCAGCAGCTAGCTAAATAGTATTGTGTACGGAGTAGTCAACAAGCCTGTGACTGCAGGCTTGGATCGATTGCCACCATGACACCACACGCAAGCCAGCAAAGCTAGTACAACGACGACACAACACATCATGCATGCATGGACAATACTTGCCTGAACTGAAGAGATCGAGACATGGTGGTAAAATTGGCACAAACCCTAGCTAAACTGCTTATTAATTAGTTTGCTTTGGATCATAGAACATGGATTAACAGCAGAAGAAGAGAACACATACACTACCCTGCCTGGATCACTGCTAGTGGAACCAACAATAATTAAGATCAAATCAAAATTACCTCTCCAGTCATCATCCATTCCATTTCCCTCCACCAATCCACCATCGATCGATCGACGATGATTCCTAGTTAATCATCCTCCGCTACAAACAAGCAAGCAAGCAAGCAAGCTTCACCTCATCTTCATCATCAGTGCATTCCATGGCTGCTCTGGCCGGCGCTGCTGAACCCGAAGCCCAGGGCCGCGTGTGCGCCGCCCATCGACGACGAGGACGACGACGATGTCGGCCCATGGATATCCACGGGCCTCACGAGCCCGGCCCAGTCGATAAGCGGCCCTGGACCCAGCGGGAGGAACGGCCCGCCACCTCCGGGTCTCCCCGTCGGGCCCACGACCGAGGTGCTGGGCCCGGCTCCGGCTCCGGCTCCGGCGGCGGCGCCGGCGGGGTACTGCTGCCCCGAAATACACATAACCAACTGGAGGAAGAAAATATCAAAATCAATCAAAAGAAAAGAAATGCAGAAAAGAAAAGCCAGTCAAACACAACCACCTCAGCACCGGAGTCGCCTTCCCCTCCTCCGGTCCTCCCCAGAAACCGTGTCCCCTACTCTCTCTCTCTCTCTCTCTCTCTCCTCGATCAACAGCAACAGCGGCGGTCAGAAGCTTCCGTCGCGACAGCTCCTCGACCTCCTGCCGGTCTCCCCCCTCTCGTAGTCCGCGGGAATCCCAAGGCGGAGGCGGCGGCGGCGGAGGAGGAGGAGGCGCCTGGTTTGGGTGGCTGTCGAAGAGGAGAGGGTGGTGGTGGCTGCCGAGGCTCATGTCCAAATCCCATGAGCTGCTGCTGCTGGAGTTGTGAGTCATGTTGTCCATGCCACTCCCTGCACCTGCTGCAGCAGCTTGGCCTTGGCCTTGGCAACAGCAACAGCAACAGCAACAGAAGCTAGATGCAGTAGATGATGATGAGCTGCTCGATCTCAGCTCTCCTCGATCTCAAGTGAAGCCGCAGCAGCTATTAACCTAGCTGTGCTAGCAAGAGGAACCAAGCTACTGATGCTGTCTCAGAGAGAGATGTAGAGAGAGGGAGAGAAGAGAGAGATCGAAGAGGAGAGAAGAGAGAGCCCATGAGTGGTCACATAAGTGAAGGCTTTATAGGGGAATGGGGAGGGGAGGAGGTGGAAGAAGCTAAGGAAGGAGAAGGCAGGCAGGCAGCCTAGCTTGTGTTGAGACTTGAGATGAGAGGTGATAAATAATGTCATGTGCAATGGGGTGCTATAGTGTGTACTAGATATGGTAGTGCAGGGGGTGTGAGAGGCAGAGGCTACAACAACAAAGAAAGTTTTTTTTTATATATTTTTGACAAGGAGAGGAGAATGAAGAAGGAAAGGTTAAGCAGGCTGGGCACATACAGGCAAAGGGCTGGAGGAGATAGAACTTGCAACCTTGTCATGGTGCTGCAGATCGATCAGGGGCTATATGCATTGCATGCTTTTTAGAGGGTGGGGCAAAGTTTGCCTCATCAACATCTAGGTATAGTGGCTACATGATCTATCTATATACCTTGTTGACAGTTAGTCACTAGCTA
>OAMR01000160.1:1117644-1151278 GCA_900205405.1 Echinochloa crus-galli | reverse complement strand
ATTATGCTCATCTTTTCCTCTGATCTCCCACTTTCTCACCTTCCCGGCCATTAAATTAATTTCAGCTTGACGCATAGGAAGAAGAACCGTTTGGGGTATCCTTGTACTATTGTATTGCCGAGTCTGAGCTTTGTTTTTTAATACAATCGACAGTTCTTACATCCGGTACGGTTCGTTTCAAAAAAAAAAAGAAGCTGGTATGGTGTGGATCTGATGTATAAACACCATTTGCGGACATCGAATTGCTTGCATTCAATTATGGCAATATACTATACATGCTTCTTTCTTGGAGTATATTTATTTGTCGCCATAAACATTTATGTAGGATATTGTATGTATGAATGGGGAAAATATATAAGCATTAATTGCTACATGTCCATACCTAGCTAGACATACAATGCAAATTAAGAGGTATATATGTACAGAATAAAATTTGTATCCATTGTGTTTGCTTGTGATGTACATACATATTATTATTGACAGAACTAGTTGTTGGATTCATCTCTTTTCCTTTTTGTTGTTGATGTTACAGCAACAACCAGTGCCTGGATGATTATTACGTATTGCAAGTTGGAATCTAGGAAACACGATCCCAAAGTTAGCTTGGGCATCATCACATGGCACCCAAGCATGCAGCATTATTATATGTATCCAGCTAGATTGTGCATGCTAGCTAGACTGTGTACATGTCTATGGGGCAGCATCTAGTGAGCTCAGATTTGTGTGGATATCTCTGCACATGGATACATATAAACTATTAGCTAGGGCAGGAAGCAGAAAGACAGTTTGCTAGGGCAGAAGATATTGATTTATATTTCTGCTGGGAGGCCAAAGTTTCAAGAAGAGATATCATTAAGTTGGAAGGAACCCCACTAACATCTATCTATATATATCTCTCCCACCAGAAATGGAGAGGTACCCGCCCTTTGCCAGCCAACTCAACCTACAGAGATGCCACTTGCTGCCTTCTCCTTGTTTACCAAAAGCACAAGGCAAAAGTAGTAATATACAAACCTTCTAAAGGTCAACCGAAGCTAACTTATTCAATTAGTACCTCTCAAATCTTTGTTTAATGTGTACTGCACCTTCCTGAAATGGAAGTAAGGGTTAGGTGTATGGGAGGAATGGTGCATGTTATCAACACAGAAGGATGCATGGTCTAATCATAACTTCTAAAGATGCATGTGCTTGATTTTTTAAAGGTGAAACTTACAATTTGATCTATACTTAGTCAAAATATGTACGTTCAGTGTAAAAAAATATACAGCTAGAAGGTTCATATTTTTCATATTTCAAAATGTTTACCACACTATATATTCCTTTTACCAACAGATGATTTTTTTTGTTGGGAAAACAAAGGGCAGTTTTAAAGGAGGGATAAAAATGAGATTAATACATAACTAAATGGCTTGATTACATGGCATCAAGTTTGTAATCTTGGTCTTGTTTAGCACAAGCATATATATATCAGGCACAGCTGACACACACAAACCGTCTAATCAAGGTCACGGAAGCTAATTTATTCAATTGTAAACCTCAAAAGCCTTTGTTTAATAATATTCATTAAGTGGGTGTAAATGTAGGTATATGGGAGGAAGTGGGGCACAGTGCATGCATGCTACCAACACAGAAGAATTATCTATCTGGCCATTAATTTGTAAGCACACCAGAGTTAATAAATACTTATATGCTGTGGAAGCTCAACATTTCTTTAAAAATACAAATTTTCCTTATTTGGTACACCCAGTGGGGCATTATTTTAACAAAGGATAAGCTTGCTAAAAGGAACCGGGCTGGGACTAGCATCCAAAAATGTTGTTTCTATATGATTGTGATGAAACAATTCAAACTTTATTCTTTTACTTTTAGCATGCATGCTAAATCCATATGGAGGGTGGTTCATGATGTAGCTAGTGATTTAACACTACATAGATCTCAACATGCTTAGAAGTTGGCTAATGGGCGCAGGATCATTCTGCAAAAAAATTAATATAATTTTTGTGGGAATTACCACTCTCGTGGCTCGTGGGCAATATGATGTACGTATTCGATTGATGTCGTTTTTGAGAAGAAATGATTTATTTCTTTTGTTTCTTATTTTCAAATGGGCATATTGGCTGCATTTCTAGTCGATCTCTACTGTAGCATGAGGGAGCAAAGGAGACCGTCTGCTCTAGCAAGCAAAATAATGGAAGTGGTCGCTTTGGAAACTTTTGCTAAGAATAGATGGAGAAGCAATAGAAGACTTTTGCTTATAGTTAATTTTCTTTTCCTGTATAAAGTCGTTTCCTTTAGTTTGTGATCAGCTTATGTGCTGAATGCTGCGTGCAACAACTAATTGGTGTGGACACAGTCGCAGAGGCCAGAACTATTTTCCCTTTTTTTTAAAAAAAAGCCCTTTAAGCCTGCTATGCACATGTATTCAGTTTGTATATACACAAAAATGCACTGCATTATATATAGCTAGCTACTGATCTCCGTAAGGACAGCAAGGAAGGTAAATGTATGTACGTTATCAGTACTTGCATTACAAATCTGGACCGTACCGAAGCTGCTGCAAGGAAAACTCCAAGAGTTGTCATCAGATAGCCAACTCCACTGGCCGGTGGTGTGCATGCATGCCTGCAAAGCATATGCCTCCCCTGCATCTGCCTGACAATGCTGCATACCATACACCTTGCAATTAGGACAGACACCAAACAACAAAGGATAAAATTCGCATCTTGCACACACACACACACACACACACACACACACACACACACACATATATATATATATATGTGTGTGTGTGTGTGTGTATATGTATATATATATATGCAACAATCTTGCTTTCGGCCTAGCTTCTATGTCTTCATGCATCGGTCCAATATAGTGCTTGCAATGTAGATCAATCGATCCAAAGCTCTTCATGAAAATATTTATATATATCACAGGCGGGGCAAATCGATTTGATCATATCATATATTTACATATATATTACAGCAGAAATATTGTGAGCTCGTGATGGGGTCGCCTGGAAAGCAAAGTCTACAAGGATCGATCAATATGCATATATGGACAACTCACAATAATATTTGTATATATATGGACTTCTAGTGCTGAATGAATAACTAGTCGATCTTCATAAAGATGTGATCAGGTAAGGCCATCACGCATGGAGAGAGACTTGCCAAGAAGATAGCATGTTCTCTACGAGTGCATCCACATTTGGTCCATGCCTAAGGCTCCTGCCTACAGCCTACATACCCGAAAGGCGCCTTTCGGGTTTTCAAATCAAGTAAAAATGAAAAGGAATTGTACTCGCTCCCTGGTGTACTCCAAGTAATGAGTGTAATCATTAAAGCAGCTTTACTGCTGAAATATTAGCTTTGTTCTTTACTTTTTACTAAGATCATTGCCACGGAACATGTGTTTACTATAGGCAAACCGACAGTGACAAAAGTGTCACTACGGTTTACTTTGGTTTGTCCAGCACAAATATTAGTTGGACCAAGGAAAAAGAAGAAGTAATCAAGTTATATGAATGAATGGAAGGGCAGCTAGCACTGAATTGATGAAGCCCGTTACTAGATCATGGAAGCCGTTTCCATGGAGGGGTTTAGTTGTCGTCCTCGGTGGTGGTGGACAGGGCAAGAGGGTGCAGGAGTTGGCATGTGGGCTTGATTGTGATACCAAGGTATATGGTGCTATTCCGACCATCACTTATATATGACATTTCAGACCAAAAATTAGAGCTAAGTGGAGGCTGGACTTGTTGTCTGAAACGTCATGTAAATATGACCAGAGGGAGTATTACTATTGATATTGCCGACTTTAATTAAGACCAGTCATGATGCCAATTTGAATAGGCCACAATAATACCAAGGTATTACTACTATTGAACAGCTATGGCCGGCTCTAAGAACGTGTTCGAACCGGATGTGGTATAATACAAAGGTATTACTATCAAATGACTATTGCCAACTCTACGACGGTCCGACCTTAAACACAATTTTGGGCCCTGCTAAAAAGAAAATTATCCATAACTTAATTGTGTTAACAGGAACTAGCTATTTTGCTCATCCAAATTGTCTAGCTAGCTCAGGACAGTCATAAGATTTCAGATGAATGGCTGACAAATTGTTAAATAGTATACATATACTATGTAACTTCGAAACTCTTGCGCGTTATATTATTGTTGATCACAAATGTCATTCATGAGGTGGAAAATATAATATAGTTCGTTCTAAGGCATGCAACTGATGATGCATGGATGATGGATCTGGTAGTGTAGGTGTGTTCATGGGGCCGGGATGGCTGGGATGGCATCACGATATAAATGAATGGTAACTGCGAAAGCAGGTTCTTCTTGTTGTTGCTATGCTTGCTGCTGCAGGCGGGTGCAGCATTCCATTGCATTGGTGGTCCAATGCAAGTGATGAGCTCGCTCGATCGATCGATCCTGCAGCATGCATGCAGCTTGTGCTTTTTACTTTGCTGCTGTAGTATGCTTCTGTGTTCTGCTTGCGAGTCCCAAGGCAGTGTACTTGCTGTTAACAAGTTGCATTGGCGATCTTGCAGGCCTTCAGACCTGCCCTTGGCCTGACCACAGAGGAGAGGAGACTCCTCTCTCAGTCTCATGCATATATGCAGTGCCAGTAGTGTATGTGGTACCCTGAGTCATGAGTCATGAGAGAGAGAGAGAGAGAGAGAGTCCGATGGATATGGTTAAAGGGGGGAGCTAGGAGAGAGAGTGAGAGAGAATGCAATGCAAGCAGTTGGAAAAAAGCTGTGGCATTTCCGAGTACGATAGCGATGTGTGGGGATGAAGGACTGCGGCAGGCCGGGATCAGGATTGCATCTGCAGGCAAAGCCAGAATTCAATTGAGCCTGCAGAGCGAGAGGGGGGCCAGGCCGGCCACGGCACTGAATCGAATGCCTGACCGGCGCCCAAGCTTCCGCTTCAGATTTCGCATCGGAGTGCGCGCGCGGCCGCTGCCTCTCCTCTCATTTTCCTCTCCTCTCCTCACGAGCTCTCCTGTGCCAAAGGCAAACAAAGCGCAGGGCTTTCCATCTTCGCATGCATCTCCTGAGTCCTGCCTGACCCTCCTCGTGCGTACGCATGGCTTGGCTGCCTAGCAAGCTTTCCTGCAGGCACACAAAAGAAACATAATACCCCTGTCATGCGCGCGTACAAGGTTGCATGTCTCGGTATCAATGATCGATGATGCATGATTCACATCTCTCTGAACAAGAATTATTATTATTCAGTTCAGTCTTTGTTTAGTTTGACAGGGAATTGTTTACTGCTTGACAATCTGAGGCAGATCGATCTGGATGATGAATTAATAAATCATCATGCGGTGCCACTAGCTAGCTGCAAATAAATCCAAGCAAATTAGACTCTGGACCCTGAGCTTTTCAGGATGGCATGGCATATTTGTCGATGAAACCGGTAGACATCAAAAGGCAGCTGAAAGGCGCTACTCATGTGTATTGTATTCGGATCTTGCTCTTCAGTGCGCAGGTGCATGCAGAGGAGGCCATCATGTCCAACATCCGTGTGGTGTCAAAAAGAGAGCAGGAGCAATGGAGCTTGGAGCATCATCGATCGTCCATGATACAGCAGCCAGGCCAAGTACTACAGTATGTACCCAGCCAGGACAGCAGGCAGGGTGAAATGAATAATAGTAGAATAGATCCAGCCTTAGGCCCTGTTTAGTTCCCCAAAGTTGCCAAAAAGTTACTCCCAAGTACACTATGCAAAAAGAAGATTCCCCATCACATCAAAATGTCATAACATACATGGAGTACTAAACGTAGATGAAATCAAAAACTAATTGCACAGTTTTATTGTACTCTGCGAGACGAACATTTTGAGCCTAATTAATCAATTTTTGGACAATTTTTCACACATACAAACGAAATGCTACAGTGACGCAATGATTGCAACGTGACCCCTGTACCCCAAATTTGCACCCCTAATTTTGGAACTAAACAAGGCCTTATTGCTGAATGCTGCTCATCCATGGATGAGCATGCAGCAGCATACCAAAAAGGATATTTGGTTTCCCAATGCAAGGCCACTAGTGTTGTGATGGAGATGGGTCTCTCCCCTAGTCCCCTCCGCTCATTGATCAACTTGCATTGGCTGCCTAAGCAAATGCATCAGCTTCAGCTTACCTCAGCTGCTGCTTGACTGATAACTGATGGATCAGAGAGCCCCTGCCTAACAACTAACTGCTGCTTTTGGTCTTGGACCCAATGCAAGACAGAATCCAGCAACACTTTGAATCTTCAGGCCTACCTTCATAGTAGCTTCATAGCTAGTCCTACACCTAGTAGTGGGGCCTATGTGCACATAGGCATATGATTACCATCATGCCTTCTTTCTGCACTCAGGGCAATGCATGGACTTGCTCTGTGTCGATGATATACCTGCTGGGAACTTGGGGTCACTGTTGACCAATATGTGTCATACAGATACAGGGTAGGGTAGAACACTCGGGTGCAAAACCAATCAGGGACTTACTCTTTGTCATCAGGCGCCTCTTCAGCAATCACCACAGTACTGTGAAAGCAGAACAATAGTCAATTGCATGCAGGAGCATGCATGTTATAATGTTGTTATGTGGATGACCCCTGGGGGAGAAGATTATTGAAGAAGATAGGTGCATCTTCACCCTAGTTTTGATAAGATTATATTCCCATGTAGTGATGGAGTGTATTTTTACTACTGCTTGCTTGTAGATGAGAGTAGCTGCATGTAGGAATTCGACATGTATCAGTTGCTAGTAAGTTTAAACTTGGCCAAAATCTTCTGTTCAGCTCGGCATCATACTGGTCAAGTTTCAACTCTGAAGCCTAACAGCCAATCAGAGGATAAGAGCTCTGTTTTCCTTCAGAAGAAAAAAAAACGAAAGAGAAAAGCTCAGCCCACCAAGCAACTTCATCACTGTCTCGGCCCGCAAGGCCCACTATTACTGTGGAGCCCAAAAAAATAGATAAAACCGGCCCAAAACAATGATAGTTTGTTTGGGCTTGGTTCCAAACTTTTGTGCTTGTGAACTCACTTCTTAATCCTAGTCTCAATCAGTAATTGCAACTCCCATAACTGTTTCCTAATTAATTTTCAAATTTTGTCAATGCATTGTTGAGTTAAAAAAATGTAGGACGGATGGTGGAGTGACGCCTCAACTAAAGTTAAAAATATCTTGCAGCTTTGGTGCTGATCAGCGAGCAAGACAAATTCCGCTTATCCACAGATTAAATAGTATATATAATTATATATTGTTGTTTGGTAAAAGCGCAAGTGGATGAAGGAGCTGACGGTTATCCACAGATTAGGTGCAACCCATCCTTTCTTCAGTTTGTATCTTTCATCCAGAAAGAGCAAAGGTACAAAAGGAGCACCACAAAAATTATTGGCGGTTGGTGGTGCCGGCAAGCATGAATCGCCACGGCTCATTTCGGTATGTAGCTGATATTTGCTTTCTTTTGTTATTTAATATAAGGGATTCATTAAATTTGTAGCTACAATTTCAACTCTATGTTAAAAGATGGCCATTTAACCCATTTTCATATTCACATATCGTTAGAGTGTTGGGCTTTTGGTTCAAATAGAAATTTCATATAAATCTCAAAAGACCTCCTTATGGATACATGGTATATGGTAAGGGAACGTATTGTTTTTATTTTTTGAATGGGTGGTAAAAGGTTTGCTTCTTTTTTTATTTACTAGCAAGAACACATGTAGAAAATAAGACTGCATAAGAGACAGTCAAAAAAATTAGAAAGATCAGCATCTAAAGATCAAATCGGATTAGTAAGGTCATAGTGTGGGCAGGAGGTGTAGGTATGCAGGATAGGTAAGTTTTTTGGTGACAAAAGTATCCTCCAAACGATAGAAATCTTTTATAAAATGTTCTATTTCGTTTGGCGTCACAAATTCATCAATTCATTTTTTTTCCCACGGACTTGACATGTGGATTCTCTGTAAGAGGTGGGTAGAAAAATTTTGGATGAGAATTGGTTTCAATTATGAGATCCTTATTTTTATTTATTAGAAGATGGAAAAAAATGATAAAAGAGCCACGGACCCACAAAACAAATTTTGGAAAGGCCTATTCCTCCAACCCTTTCTCCAACAGGTATAAATGGATCGCGTTTGATTTAAATGAGGATTTTCAAGTCCATTCCAATGGATAATCATGTTCCAACCACTCACAATCCTTGCAAAGGTCTTGGATCTTCCGCATCATTGTTGCACGGGCTTGCAAATAGGGTCGTTTAATTTTGCCACCCTTTGTTTTGTAAATTAATCATTTGCTCCGCGTTGGTTTTCCAAATGGGTGACAATATCATCTTTTTGTGTGTTGCCTGTAAATTGTATGTTATATGCAATAGTACTTTTCGCCAAATAAATCCCATCAGCGCTCCATTCCATTTGATGCAATCCTCCTTATCGGGGTTGAGAGGTAATTCCTGTACGTATATTTATGTAGCTCCTCGACCAAAGATAAAGGCAGGATGTGTCGTATCCATGCGTTACCTCTCAGGGCTTTCTGTACCGTAATCTTTTTTCTTTTAGCTTTGGCACAAAGCAAAGTTTTTTTCTTTCTCTTTTTGCTTATCCATTGATCCAATTATAGTGCTAGAACTTTGTCTTGTTACCTTTTCCAACGGTGACCCTTGTCGATGCATGGAAGAGTCTTATGTATATGTACTCTGTCACATGGCCATGTCAATCATAAAGCCATTGCAAACCCCTCCAATTCCAATAGGGAAAATTGGATCCACAGCATCAAAAGATCCAACATTTAGATATATATATATCATTAAAAGATTTAAGTGTAGATATTTACCATCAAAATATAACAAGTTATAGCCATCTACCATTCCGTTTGGCTCTGTTTTTTTGGCGCCACTGTTATTTGGTTGGGCTGTGATCTTCCATTTATTTCACCAAACAATGCCCTCTACTCACTTTTAATTTCTCGATCGTTTACAAGCAGTTGAATCCGTTTACATGTGCACTGTAGATTGTTCTCTCTGTTTATATGTTGAATGTATTACTCTATATAGTTTCATGGTTCGTATGATGTACTCTTAAATGTGAGTATTTCTGACAGAAACAGGAGGAGAGAGATCGATAAACGGCAAGGACAAGAAACATACCGTTTCTGTGCATTAAACTACAAGGAAAACGGTATGCACTATTCGAGCCAAAAAGGACTCGAGACTGAATCATGGTTGTGTATATCCACTAAAACTACACTGGCACGAATACACTCAACGCCTTTTTCACATTCAAATTGTCACCTGCAATCTACAAGGAAAAACACCACAAAATAAGGCCTTTCACTATTACAAGCACGAAGCAAGGTTAGGTACGGTTATGCAGCTATGTACAGGCGATCTGCAATCCTAAGAGGATTTCAGCTTGTCCAAGTTGTGCTTAGCCTGCAAACCACAGACTGCATGTATGAGCAAGAAATTCTGATCTTTTGTTGCAACTTTAATATTAGTATAAACAGATGTGAAGTTCGAAACCCTGACCGAAATTGCATCAATCTCCTCTAACAGGGGCTGGACAGCATAGGTCAACGTCTTGGCATCTTCTGCAAGATCCTCAAAGTCTTGACAGTTACCCATGAGCAGAGCTATGAGAACGTCTCTTTCTGGGACGAGCTTCACTGCTACCTGACAACTATGCTCAGCAGTTTAGGTCAGTGGGCAAAACCAAACCAACTAAGCAGCAATTATCGCAAATTTAAACAACAAAGAAGTGTTTCTATGAACAAGCAATTTTCAGAAATTTGATGGTAATCGCCTGGAATGCGTGATAAATGTTCAGACGATACCTTGTATGCAGCTGATGAGATCCAGCCATGCCACGGCTTCAGAGTACATCCATAGGCTTCTTCCACAATCTCTCCCAGGCTCGACTCTGGAGCTTTCAGCAGCCTCTCCAGTAAATATTTTGAGAAGAGTATCGACCTGAGTTCACCATTTATCGTGATATTTCAGGAAGAAGGTTGGCAACAGAACTGACATGGTACTCATGAATGCCAGACAAAACCAGAACTCAGTGCACCTAGACAGCCAGATGATAGCTCTGGTACAGCTTTTGATCTTCTTTGCTGTTCCTTGCTCCATTTCCTCATTAATTATCGACGTCAAGCTCGCATATTTGGAAGAGTCTCTGTCAAGCAGATCTTGTAATCTCTGTTAGAGAGGCATCCTTGGTTAGTGATTTGAACGAATTCAAATTAATCAGCAGTATGGGAGTAAGTTTGTACAAGAAGTGGCATGCTCAGTGCAGAAGGCATCTTGCATAATGCATACAGAGATCAACCAATTACCTGAACATTTTGCTGAATGTCTTGCCTCAGGACTAGCAAGGTTGGTCCAATCTCATCTGCATCAACAGAAGTCAGAAGGTCATGCTTGTCAGTTCAACTGATTTTTTCAGTATATGTAGTACAAAGAGTGGCAAATGAGGAAAGAAGAAGAAGTAGCTGAATGGATTAGCTTGTGGCTTTCTTAGATTGGTATCTAATTAATAGTAACTAGTACTTTGGCATCCTAAAAACAAGTTATTAAGTAGCACCTTGGTATCTAAAAAAGGTAGTTAATGGGGAGAGATATGACATTACAACACTTTGTCTGCAAAAGTGATTTCAAAATTTTCTCCCTTCCCCCATTTCCATGGGTGATTCCATATCCAACTTGATGGCATCATGATAGCCACTTACTTAGTTGAGGAATCCATCTCCGATCAAACAAGGCATAGATGGTTTATGCAAAATTTTCATGGTGACACAATGAGGCATGCTGAACCTGACCCACAACACATGCACACAGAACCTATATACAGCAATGACAATTTTTTATTTATTCAATACAAAGTAAGATTCTGAATAACCACAGCACTTCCTGATAAAAGGGGACCCATATCATATCACTCTGTTGAATACTTGAATAGCCCCTCCCAAGAACATTTTTATAAACAAATAAAACAACAAAGTTAATGATAAGAAAATCAAACCTGCTGAAACCACAAATTCAATCAATCGACTCCCAACTGGAAATATAAATCTTTCAGTAAAGAAGTTGCATAAGAAAGAGCATATGTCAGTTACGAACCAAGGACGTGGATGAGCTGCTTGGAGACAAAGAGGAGGTCCATGGTGGATGACCTTGGCTGCTCCTGCACTTTCACCTGCACCTGCTCCTCCACCTCCTCCCCATCTCCTGAACTGCATAAACATAGTCCCTCCATGGCCAGCCTCAGCTCAGTCTTGCCCTTCTCCATCTCCTTTCTTTTCCTCTCCATCTACACATCTACTGCTACCCTATCTTACCTGAACCTCCATGGCTCAACTAATACACTACTTATACACGGAGAGAGAGATGCGAGCTCATTTGCTGACAGTTTCTTGGGGCAAATGATGGGGGTCAACTTCTAGCTTCTATCTTTTTCTTTAAAAGAAAAACAGTGGCGCCTTGGAGATGAGTTCATCGCATCCCTCAATGTGAGGTCAGAACAGCTAATGGCGAATTATTGAGAGTAAAAAATGGGTGGTGGCTCTGTGTCCTTACTCGGCTTGGAGATGAATTAAAATTTGCTTGATGCAGTTGGCCGGGAATGGACTTGTTTATTAACACTTCACGCATTGCCGTGTAGTGTACTTTTTTTTAGATAATGGAAACAAAGTTCCGGCCTCTACACAAAGTGTATACAGCCGTTCGATACAATAAGGAGCTCTAGGCTAAACCTCACATGAGGAACAATACCATACTAGAAACAACAAACCATGGACGCAAAGGTTTTAGAACAACAAATAAAGCCTCATGCACCAATTCTATTTCTAAACCTCCATCCGAACTTAGCTAAGACATACATGACCACTGTCTCCAAGAGTCTACAACCTTCCTTGAAGCTTGCTCTTATCTCATCTTCTTTATGTAGCAAGGACCATGTGCGGATCCAGTATGTTGACCTGAAAATTACCTGCAAAGTGGTATTAGATTTGCCATTATTGAATACAATATCATTTCTATTCAACCAAATTGTCCAACAAATAGCTGCTGCACCCACTAAAATTCTGCTTCTAAGCTTAGGCCGAATGCCATTAAGCCAAGAACCAAACAAATTCAAGATGCTAGATGGTGGTTGAATTCCAAAGGTGATATAAATGGTATTCCAAATGGACCTAGCGAAATGGCATTCGAAGAACAGGTGCTGTATAGTTTCAGGAGAACTACAAGAACAGCATTTTAGACTACCTTGCCAATTCCGTTTAGCAAGATTATCCTTGGTCAATATGGCTCAATGCCGTGTAGAGTACTTGTTATAGGAATCTCTTCTATAATATGTATGATTGTTGGTGGAATTTTTTTGGCAATGTACACCCAAACTCTCCAGCTTGTGAAAATACATATTCTTTAAGGGGAAGTAGTACATTAATTCTTGGACCTTTCTACATGACGATCAAGCCGCGTTTGTTTACGTGACAGTGGGCATAAATAATTCTCATGATAAGCCCCAATTGCGTGATTATCAGAAGGAAAAGGAGCAGAAATTTTGAGTCTATCTTCTTCCCGACAATATAATACAGCTCCTGCAGATAATGATGAGCTAGAAAAGAAATGTTCACCAATATTCAGTAGCCAAGCACCATCAGTATCCACAGAAATGTTCACCAATATTCAGTAGCCAAGCACCATCAGTATCCACTGATGGGTCTTGGTTAATTCTTGCGGAGCCTTAGATTGTATTTTGTAACATCCTTTTCCTGCCCAGAGAACCCGCGGCCAGATCCATGCATGCACTCACAGAAACGGGTCCATGGACGTCATAGACGTGACATTTATGCATCTAACCCTGATGGTTACATCTGGCAATTGGAGTATATATAATCTTCTATCGATCAATAGGCTAGGCCGCTACTGCAACTAATATACGCACGCTTGCTAATCTCTGTAATATCGTCTCATCCTGGTACTGTTCTCTGTTGGCAATGCAATATTACAGAGAGTGGCAATTTGCAAGACTCTGAGAATTAACTTGATGGCAAATCAACTTAGTTTCACCACAGGTTTCTCAGAGCAAAGTCAATCAATCCTAGGACGTACCTTAACGTTCAGAGAGATTGAAACTGAGAAAACTGTCTGCTAGTATCTTGTATATCTATCAACAATCAGAGCGCGTCCCTCCTCTGCACGGCACTTGATCGATCTCACACGGCCCTAGAATAGGATATGTGCATCACATCACATGACTTCATCAGTTCACACATGTGGCCTATGAGAGCATATGGTTAGTTGCTTCCTGAGAGAGGTTGACTTGGATGTATGTGTTGTTTGCAGATTTACATGATAGATAAAAGATACTAGTATATGCAGCAACACTGTTGTGATAAGATCGGAGGGGGAAAAATAAAGATTCTGGTCCTGCCATTTGCAGTTTTTCAATGCTGTTGTTAGTACACCGACCAATCAGCAGTGTGAGCAACCTTACTAAACGGCGTGGAGCAAATGGTATCAGGACTCGTGCCCTGAGCTGCATTCTAAAATAGTGGAGGCGTCGCCGTGCAATGAAGCCGTCCACATTTTATTTTTGAACTATCTGATCAAGCAGCCTTAGAAAAGGTATTTTCTAAAAAAAAAGCCTTAGAAAAGGTAGGGCTAGATATATAGGATGTTCACACAACGAGTTTGCAGAGGATTTATTGATCAGAAACGCTTTGGCCGGGCTTTGTTAGATTCTCCGCTAGCTAATTTCCTTGTAGTCGAGCACATTAGCATATCCTTGGCTTTGATGAAATGGTCCATAACAAGTTGGAGGAGTGTGTGTGTGTGTGTGTGTGTGTGTGTGTGAGAAATTTTAAAATGATATATATGTAGAGAAGAACAAGTGTGGATGGATATGTATGAGCCATCGTCTTTTCTTTACCCCCTTTTTTTTTTGGAGACGGATGGAACGAGCGGGCCTTGAGATGGCCCAGGCAGGGCAGCAGCAGGCCTATGGCAGAGTCGGCGTTGGTGTTGGGCCGTTTGAGCGGAGAGGAATCGTCTACAGTATTTTGGTCAGCCAGGCCCAAAAAGGATTCATGAATTCGTTCTTTGACCAAAAGACCTATCACTACAGTAATGAATTCGTTCTTTGACGACCAGTTTTTACTATAGTAACAGCATCTACAGTGATAGGTTGTCGTGACACTTGCTTTGACCTCGTTAATTAACCGGCATCACCTCAGTTTCTCGTTGCTGACTTTATTAATGTGTGTTAGGGTCGGAGATGAATGAATATATATGGTCTCCAACATATTGACAGCAAATGATATATGATCCCAATTAATCAAGCGGGCCCGCGGCGGCCAACCTGCCATGGATATGATCACTGGACTGGATAGATACAAGTACTCCGTAGGTAGATGATGATGAGTCCCGGCCCGGCCGCACGTACAGGCCAGCTAAAGCTATAACACACACACACACACTAGCTAGTCGCTCATCCTAACAGTAACAGGCCAGCGTGTATGTGTACGTGTGGGCTAGCTGGATGGAAATGCATGGACCACTACTCCTAGATAGCTTGCTAGTTCGTTCGTGTAGCTCCGGCTGCTAACTGATCGAGCTGGACTCCTGTACCTACTCCCTCCGTTCATGTTCCTTTATGTAAGACGCGTAAGTGTATACATAATCCCTCCGTTCTAAAATGTAGGTCGTTTGACTTTTTTCGCCACAAATTTGACTCGTTTGTCTTATTCAAAATTCTGTGCGAATTATCATATTTTTTTTTGTTGTGGCTTACTTTATTGATATAAAATCTTTAAAAGTGTCCTAAATTCGACTATATTTTTATAAATATTTTTGAATAAGACGAGCGGTCAAACTTGTTCTTAAAAAAGTCAAACGATGTATCCAATGCGATTAGTAGGCCGGCGTACGTATGTACTCCACATCATCACATCTGACCTAGCTAATAATCGAATCGAAGCAACTGCCACCAACCAGCACGCTCGTCGATCTACCGTACACTTGTAACCACGCAACGCCACCAGCTAGCTGCTTCTTCAATTTGATCGTATCAATGCCCGTTCAAGTTAGTCTCTGATGCATATATATTGCATGCTCCCGGCCGGCTGGCCCTAATATAAGCTAATATAATAAGTAAATTATTATGTATCAGGGCAAGCTAACATTGAAACTAATAACTAACCACCTAATGCAGCATCTGACAAGGACGCTTAACTTCCAACCACCTCCATATAGTACACTGCTGCGGTTCCACATCAGACGGATAGATATCGTTCTTGAATTGGATCGGACAAATTAAAAGGAGGCTAGCTCGCTCTCACGCACACCATGCCTGACTTGATCGATCGTTACACACACATGACATTTAATTAGCACGCACACACTGTGCCTTTGATGGTTATTAGCATCTGCTCCACTAGCTGGGTTATCACGACCGGTTAACCGTTCGACCATGACAGTTACAAACTCAGCTTAATTATTACTCCCTCCGTTCTAAACTGACGCTTAGGACAAGGTTTAGGTCAAACATTGAAAATATAAATCATCAATAACTTTTAAATTGTTGAGTTTACAAATGTAAAAACTACATGAATAGATTTGTCTTAAAAATAATTTCATAAAAATATACATATATTACTCTTTAATAAATATTGTGTTTTAGAGACCGTGTCACTGTCCTAAACGTCATTTTTTTCAGAACGGAGGGAGTATTTGCTGCTAACCATCATGTACTGATGTTCACATTAATTCCGATCCAAGGCACGTACACGGTACCTCTCCTGATCGAACATGCATCACCCTTAGTTTCTAATCTATTTTGTAATTTTGCTTTCAGTTTTAGTTACCTGCTAAAAATCACTACCTCCGGTCATCATTATATGACCTTCAATTCAGGCAATCAATTTAGCTTGAGTCCAGTTCATTTCTTGTATCCGAAACGTCATCTAAAGATGAACAGAGGTAGTACTAGTTAAGAACCCGGCCGTTTGAATCATCAAGCTCTGTTCGTTTGGCTGGTGGCTGGCGCTGGTTTTTGCTGAGAGAAAAACACTGCTGGCTGGTTGGTGGCTGGTGGCTGGCGCTGGTTTTCGCTGAGAGAAAAACACTGTTGACTCGCTAGAAACAATCCAAACAAACAGAGCGATAGAAGGTTACTAGGACATCTTAAGAGCCTCACCAACCATCCAACCAACAGTACTAGTTAAGTTAGCTCTAAGCGATATAAACAACGGTGGTCAAATTACTTCACCGATGTTAATTAGTTTCTCCTTTTCGGTACTGTTCCATTCATTCATCTGAATCATCTATGGTTGGTTGGTAGTGTGGTTGCTGCCGCCTATCCCCTCCCTGTGTGTGGCTGGCCTCTGTTGCTGCTGCCCAAGCTCAAGCAATTCCATTTAATCCAAGCCACGTCACCACCTGCACAGCACAGGTGACACCCACTAGACCCTGACGCTGGCAGGTGGGCCTAGGAGTTGTCGGCCCCACCAGTCAGCCTCCTCCAACCCCTGGCGTCCGTGTCCGTGCACGCGACCGGTATTGCATTGCATCCAGGCTAGCACTAGCGCAGCAGGCAGCCGCGCCGCGCGGGCCGGGCCCACCCACGTGCCGCGGCGGGCCTTCGCCTTCCTTCCTTCCTCTCTGGTGGGCTGGCCGGCCGCCGCGCCGAGCCTGGTTGGGTTGGGTGGGTCCACGACGAGGCAGGCCGCGGCCGTCGCGGGGTGTGGCCCACGTGGCGGCCACAGACGGCGGACGGGGCCCACCGGTGAGCGGAGCGCACACGCGAGCGAGCGCACACGCTTTTTGTTATGTTTACCCCGCGTTTTGCGTACAGGCCCCTATGGTTTCTTCTATTGGGAATGGACACCGGTCAACTTTCCTTCCTGTCCTGCCCGTTGCTGTGGTCGCCGGTAAACACACACGGCTAACGTACGACCCAGTTCATCCAGGTTCTTTGATGATAGAGACTGTTTTGTTACTTATTGGATAAGCAGAGCAATGGGTTGAAAACACTGTTCCTGCATATAATTCATCTTTTACGGATTTCTCTATTTATTTTTATTGTAGTAGATATATATTAAAAATAATTATTTTAATACATACTACACATGACTAACTAGTAATATAGCCTCAATCGGATCGCTTCTACTAATAACGGTTTACTAGATGAAATCAAGCTAGAATGCTAACACGATTTCATTACGATAGTACGTACAAAATAGAATAGTATGGCTTAACTCTTTTGCGAGGATTATGGTCCTTAGGGATGTTAGATGTTATCATTTCAAATATTGTTTGCTATATTAAAAGCATAGACTAAAAATAAAGGCACGGGAAATTTCTAGCGAGGTGGGTTAAAGTCGCATCACAAACGCAGTCAATTGGCAGCGTTAAGCCCATACTACGAAAACTCAGGGTGTAATCTGCAAAAACGAAGAAATTTTTAGTAAAGAATTTTTCTTTCCTTAATCCCTAGCTTCCAGACTCCTCTTCCTCTCTCTCTCTCTCAGCCGTCCCCTCCCTCCCTGGCCGCAGGCAGATTGCATCTCTTCTTCTTTTTTCGCCCGGGCGGAAAGCTTGTTGTGTTTTGTGTCAAGAAAGGCGCGATATTTACGCTCGGAATGGCGTTTTCGCAGGAGTGGGGAATTTCTTCTCGCCCTTTTCGTGGTATGGAATACACACGGGCTTGGATTTGCTGAGGATTGGGAGGAGAGGGACAGTGGAGTGAAGGAGGCGTGGGGAGAAGATGGCTTCGGAAATGGTGAAGGCGGCGACGAGCGACAAGCTCAAGGAGATGGATTGGGCAAAGAACATCGAAATCTGCGAGCTCGTGGCGCAGGATCCTGGGTATGCTTGCCATTCCCCCTCTCCCCTTCTCTTTCCTCTAGATTTCTCGCTTGGAATCACTGGCTAGCAACTCTGGTGGTTGAAAATTTGGACGTGCTAATTGGATGTGGGCACTATTTTTCACGAGTTACTTTTGAGTGCACGGCGAGTTCATCTGGAGGAGCTATCAGCTTTTCGTTGACAGTTGGCTACGATTTTGTTTATGCAAGTAGTGGCTCTTGGGTTGCCATTTGGAAAGAGTGTTTCTGTTTCCTCGAATGGTTTGTTAATTGTTTTTGTTCCTGTTGCTGTCACCAGAAAAGCAAAGGATGTGATCAAGTCTATAAAGAAGTTTATAGGAGGCAGGAACAAGAACACTCAACTCTATGCTGTAATGGTGAGTTGTTTTCACAGAAGCAGCTCTCTAGCGTCCTGATTCTCGCATCAACCCCATCGCCATAACTAGCTAGATCAGACACAGGAATACCCTCCTTGTATTTGTTCCTAGATCATTGTCACATAAGAAGGGAGATATGGCTTATACTTTTTATACATCTAGTCGACCACGAAAGAAAACTCCATGAATCCTAAAAAGGCAAGTTTTGCAAATGGTTACTGTTCCTTCATCAGTTTGTAAAAGGGAGCATGGAAGTGCTTCAGATGTTTCCTTGTCGTGTTCTTAATTTGGTCCATCATATAAAATTTCTGCTACCACTGTACCTAAAACGACCTATCATGTTCCGTTGATACTTTTAATAAGCTCATGAAATGTGCATCTGTGTTTTTAATGATCAACCATCAGCCTTGATTCAGATTCACTGCTATTTGTTTCAGCTATTGGAGATGCTCATGAATAACTGTGGGGAGCCTATCCACAGGCAGGTCATTGATAATGGGCTTCTTCCCATACTTGTGAAGATAGTGAAGAAAAAGGTAACTTCTTTTTTGCTGAATATTGGATGATAGCTATGAAACCTTTACTGACTGATGTTGATAGAACACTATCTTGGTTGCAGACAGAATTACCAGTTCGAGAAAAAATATTTCTTTTGCTAGATGCTACCCAAACATCCCTTGGTGGAGCTAAAGCAAGATTCCCTCAGTACTATGATGCATACTATGAGCTGGTGGTAGGTATCACATTCTACATTAGATTTCTTTTGCTTGATTTCCTTAGTTCCCTTCCCTGTAATCGTGTTGAGAATTTTATTAGCGTTATGTTGGTCTAGCTGTATGGATTCTTTTAAACTAGAACCTTTACCCGCTCAAGTTAAATGCATTTGCACATTGTTTGTGGATTTTATTTATAATTATGTGAGAATCATAGAATTGTCGAACATACTTTTGTGATGCTGTCTTTGTTTGGTAGCTGCAAGATTTATTGCTTAACTACCTGTGTGACTCCAATAGGGGCAGGAAAATTTCTTCGATTCACATATTCTTTTGTTGCTAGCTTACGATAGAAAATAGTTGCTTTGGTTGTTGCAGTGTTTATTATAACATATAGCTGAAGCTATTATTATCTTGCTGTCATAGTCTGCGGGTGTACAATTTTCAAATCGCCCAAACGTAGTTGTCACACGAGCAGAGGTGCCAGTCCCAGAAACGAGAACAGAACCAAATGCGGAAAGTTTATCTACTCGATTGAATGAAGCTCAGCAGGAATTGCACACTCAGCCTGCTCCTGACGCTAGGTATTTTCTTGGCTTTTATATTTTAATCTCAAGCTCCATGTTACATTTGAATCTACTCTTTTCTCCTTTTGAAATTTGGCCTCTCTATTTCCTATGGTCTAAGTATCCTGTTAGTTATGGATTTATGGATTTAAGTTAAGTGCATGTTAACATTCTAGTATGCCAATATTTTCATGGTGGTTCTGTTGTTTTTCTTTTTCCTGGTGACACCACCCATTCTCATGCCATTTACTCTGAGCTATCTGTGGTAGACACACGATGTTTATATATTAAGTGGATGGTTGCAAATTGAACTGCATGGAACATAACATTTTGTCTTCGTTCCTTTGCCCCATATTAATCATCGCATGTTTCTTCTTGTGGAAACATATAGCATGCTGATTTCTGCTCAGTACAGTTCTCCTTAGGGTGCCTTGATTAGCGTCTATGGGTACTCCTCGGTGTTGGTCAATACTTGGGACAACATAATTGGATTCTACAAATTTTGCTTCATCTGTGTTGGCTGCTATTCAAATGTTCTAACCTTGCATTTTGGTGATTTTCAGTATAGTCCGAAAAGCCACTAGTGTCATGGAAGTTTTAAGGGACGTGCTTAATTCCATGGATCCTAGACACCCTGAGGTATGGGATAAAATCATTCTGTGTCATCAATCATGTTCATCTGTATCCTTCTCTATTTTTAATATTTTTCAAATTTTCCACCATCTCTTTTGTTTCTGGGGTAGCTAACTTTCAGCCGTAAAGATAACCTACTGTGCACTCATGTGCCGTAATGCCGTGTTCTTGCAGGGAGCAACGGATGAATTTGTGCTGGATCTTGTAGAGCAATGTACATTCCAAAAGCAACGGATAATGCACCTGGTT
Source organism: Echinochloa crus-galli (assembly GCA_900205405.1). Lineage (NCBI taxonomy): Eukaryota > Viridiplantae > Streptophyta > Magnoliopsida > Poales > Poaceae > Echinochloa > Echinochloa crus-galli. Next base: position 1,130,864 of record OAMR01000160.1, on the reverse strand, counting down.
ATGACGTCAAGGTATGGATTCATTTTCTATCACCATGCTTCAGTCTTGCTGTTAAATTGGCGTAGTGTCTCTCAGTGGGGTGGTTGATGGGAACCTCTCTGCTTTACATTTCTGTTAACATGTGGAGACATGTTCTTTGAATTTGCTACTTCTGTTTTTAATTTATGACAATCTGCTTTCATTGCACTGATATTTATGCTGTTACTACTATTTGTTAGGGATGAAGTGATGGTATCACAAGCTATAGAGCTAAATGAAGAACTGCAGAAGGTCCTTGTGCGGCATGATGCATTGCTTTCAGTCCAGCCAACTACAGCAGTAGCCACTAATCTGGAGGAGCAAGAGGAGGAAGAAGATGCTGAAAGTCTCTACCGGAGGTATGGCTTTTTACTCTACTTTTGACAATGGTGGAGGACAGCCTCTTACAGAATCTTTTCCCTACGGAAACAGATTGCGGAAGGGAAAGGCTTTATCTCAAGATTACACAGATGATTCAGTGCCGTCATTCCGAGCCATACCCGAGGACAAGATGCGGCGCCCATTGACGATCCAATCGCCTCACCCCGACAAGAAGCTGGGTGCACTGAACATCCGCTCACCAGACCGGGAGGAGCCGAGACCCGAACTTGCTCCCCTGATCCCACCGCCACCTGCAAAGCATGCCGAGAGGGAGAAGTTCTTCCGGGAGAAGAGCATAGACGGCCTGGCCAGCCTGCCAGGCCACCTGAGGGGCCTGTCGCAGCACAGCAGGGACGGCAGCAGCTCATGTAGCGGCAGCACCGATTACGGCGACTAAGGGGGAGTGGCAGCAGGTACATATAGGGTTTCCTCCTTGGGGCTGTTGGTCTCCCGCTTGGCCAGGGGATACATTGATGTTCGGCGAGGTCGGCTTGGCCTCATCTAGTCATCTTCTTCTTCATGCTGACCTGTGTACACTAGCGTGGTAGCTGATTTTCTTTTCTCCTTTTACTTTGGCTTATGACATTATTGGGAGACCATTGTGGTCGGTGTGGTGTTGTGGGCTTTTTTTCAGATCTATAGAGATGATTGTGATCTATCAGCTATCTCTATCTGCACGGTGTATGCTTCTGTCTGAAGCATTCGTGTGCTTTCCCCTTTAGGGCTTTTCTGCTCGTGTAGAGTGGTGTGGCACTTGGTCGTGTCAGAGGCGTGCCTGCTGCTGTGTGCTGTTCAGCTTTAGCTTGTTGGTCGCCTCGGCCCTGCAAAGTGGTCGGTCATTGTCGTTGGGAAAAGCTACTGTGCAGCGCATGCGAGAAGCCCACTTTGAGCTGTCTGAAGATCGGGCTGGTGGCGATGGTGCTGATCCTGGCGACGCGGCCGGGCGCAGTTCCCGGTGATCTTCACCGGCGACAGGCACCTGCAGAAGGCGGTGTCCAACATCGCCTACCTGCTGGCCGTCACCATGGTGCTCAACAGCATCCAGCCCGTCATCTCCGGCGTCGCCGTCGGCGGCGGCTGGCAGGCCGTCGTCGCCTACATCAACCTCGGCTGCTACTACGCCTTCGGGCTCCCGCTAGGGTTCATCTTCGGGTACCTGCTGAGGTTCGGCGTGCAGGGGATCTGGGCCGGCATGCTCTGCGGCACCGCGCTGCAGACGGCCATACTCACATACATGGTCTGGAGAACAGACTGGAAAGCAGAGGTGAAACATCTATATATGTATATATATATATATATATATCTACACCAACCTATAAGAAATGATCTTGATGTGCTACATGCAAGACTGTGGCAGTAACAGACTATCAGACTGTGTCAATTACGATCAGAAAGATTACACAGATGATTCAGTGCCGTCATTCCGATCCATACCCGAGGACAAGATGCGGCGCCCGCTGACGATCCAATCGCCTCACCCTGACAAGAAGCTGGGCGCACTGAACATCCGCTCACCAGACCGGGAGGAGCCGAGACCCGAACTTGCTCCCCTGATCCCACCGCCACCTGCAAAGCATGCCGAGAGGGAGAAGTTCTTCCGGGAGAAGAGCATAGACGGCCTGGCCAGCCTGCCAGGCCACCTGAGGGGCCTGTCGCAGCACAGCAGGGACGGCAGCAGCTCATGTAGCGGCAGCACCGATTACGGCGACTAAGGGGGAGTGGCAGCAGGTACATATAGGGTTTCCTCCTTGGGGCTGTTGGTCTCCCGCTTGGCCAGGGGATACATTGATGTTCGGCGAGGTCGGCTTGGCCTCATCTAGTCATCTTCTTCTTCTTCATGCTGACCTGTGTACACTAGCGTGGTAGCTGATTTTCTTTTCTCCTTTTACTTTGGCTTATGACATTATTGGGAGACCATTGTGGTCGGTGTGGTGTTGTGGGCTTTTTTTCAGATCTATAGAGATGATTGTGATCTATCAGCTATCTCTATCTGCACGGTGTATGCTTCTGTCTGAAGCATTCGTGTGCTTTCCCCTTTAGGGCTTTTCTGCTCGTGTAGACTGTAGAGTAAGTGGTGTGGCACTTGGTCGTGTCAGAGGCGTGCCTGCTGCTGTGTGCTGTTCAGCTTTAGGTTGCTGGTCGCCTCGACCCTGCAAAGTGGGTCGGTCATTGTCGTTGGGAAAAGCTACTGTGCAGCGCATGCGAGAAGCCCACTTTGAGCTGTCTGAAGATCGGAATTCTCGTGCTTTCACAGTTCACGTTGGAGAACTGAAAAACTAACGTGTGTTGCAAATTTAGCCACTGATTTCTATTGCGGCCAATGTGTGGGTTTGAAACAGGCCAATGTTCAGCATCACACATGTTAGACTTAAATCTCAGGCAAGATTTATATATCAGCCGCCCTTGCCACATCTCCAGGGCGGCTTGAATTGCTCTCGCTCCAACGGCTTCTGGCCTGCTGCTCAAATGCCTGAAAGGGGATTGCATTGTGTTTCCTTAAATTCTGTTGATTTGATTCCTGGCCCGTTCTATTCAGTAAAGCATCACCATATACTTTCTCAAATTAAGCAGGCCTCAGTTCCTCTTTTTGGGCCAGCATTATGTTTTAGGCAACGATTTTGCTACAGAGGACCAGACTGAAACCAGTTGTTAATCTATTTCAATTGCTGGTAATTTATGGAAAGAAAGTTTGCTTTCAGAGATTGATCCATCTAGACGAGACCATCAGGTGAAATTTCAACCATAAGTATGCTCAATGTTTTGTTCAATTGATTATCTCTGTGCTTGCCCTTATCAATATAATGAGTGGGAATTACTACAACAATTGCTCCAATAAGAATAAGAATTATTTTATTTTTCTTGGTTTAAAATAGGCACAAGTATGTACATTTTTGTTGCAAATAGGAATTTTATGCCTTGCCCTGTTATGTCGGCGAGGAATGTTAGATAGAACAGGGCACAATGAGCCAATAGGAATTTTATGCCTTGCCCTGTTATGTCGGCGAGGAATGTTAGACAGAACAGGGCACAGTGAGCCCAGGTACTTGAAGTTTCTGTGTTAGCTACCAGTTTGAAAATATAGAGGAATCATTACCTCTAAGAATTGAGATGATTAGGTACAAATTAGTGTATGTACTTCCTGGTGGTGGTGACAGTGAACTATGCAATCATGCATTTATGGTGGCAGCAATTAGCAACTACAAAACATTTGCAGAATATTTAATATAGTTACGTGGTACCGATCATGCAATTATTATGCAGTGTCTGAAGTTTACGGTTGAGTTCTGAAGTTTTTCTTCCCTGAGAGCGGCTGATTTTTCAGTTTAGCATTAGTTTGGCATTTGAAACTCGTTGAGAGTATAAGGATATAGATATTGTTTTCTTGGAGAACTTGCCTCGGCACACAGTTCATAAAGAGAGAGAGAGTTTTTTTTTGATATATTTCATAAAGAGAGAGTTTGTATGTGTTTGCAAAGCGAGAATGTCATGCGCAACTTGTTGACCTAAACATCCGGGTTTTACGAACACGAGAAAAGTGTTCCCTTCCAGAGAAGAGTCCTAGCCATCCGGAGGAGAATTGCCTGAAGACGACTCCGTGGCAAATTCGTCCCAAAAAAAGTTACATTCACCATTCCTGACTGGTGATAAGCTCACCATTCCTGACTGGTGTCTCGATCCATGCAGGAGGCACACCAACCTATATATAAGAAATGATCTTGATGTGCTACATGCAAGACTCTGGCAGTAACAGACTGTGTCAATTACATACAGTTGCAGATCCATGCGATCAGGGCCGGGGCGATCCCCTGTCCGCAACAAACCACACCACCTGATGCTGATGGAGGAGATGATCGATCGAGAGATGGAATGGACGCCGCCGTCGTCGTCCCCTCCCCTGCAGCCAGCTAGAGCTAGAGGCTAGAGGTAGCTATAGCCATTGCCATTCATCGATCAGTCAGGCTCAGGCTAAGAAAAGCAAATTGTCCGAGAACGGCAAACGGAGGCAGGGGGTGCCATGGGCGGCTACACGGAGCCCCTGCTCTTCACCAGCCGCCGCAGCCCTCGCATTGCCAAGAACCCCCCACCGCCGCCCGCCGACAACGACATGGTAGTGGCGGCGCTCCATCACCACGACGACGAGACCGGCGGCGGCGGCGACGCGCCGGAGGTCCGGTCGGCGCGCGGCGCGTGGGCGGTGTTCGCGGCGGAGTCCCGCCGCCTCTGGGCGATCGGCGCGCCCATCGCCTTCAACATCATCTGCCTCTACGGCACCAACTCAACGACGCAGATCTTCGCCGGGCACATCGGCAACCGCGAGCTCTCCGCCGTCGCCATCGGCCTCTCCGTCGTCTCCAACTTCTCCTTCGGCTTCCTCCTCGGCATGGGCAGCGCGCTCGAGACGCTCTGCGGCCAGGCCTTCGGCGCCGGCCAGGTCGCCATGCTCGGCGTCTACATGCAGCGCTCCTGGATCATCCTCTCCGCCTCCGCGCTCCTCCTCACGCCGCTCTACCTCTACGCCGCGCCGATTCTGCGCCTGCTCGGCCAGGACGCCGACATCGCCGCCGCCGCCGGCAGCTTCACCGTCGGCATCATCCCGCAGATGTTCGCGCTCGCCATCAACTTCCCGACGCAGAAGTTTCTGCAGGCGCAGAGCAAGGTGGCGGTGCTGGCGTGGGTGGGGTTCGCGGCGCTGGCGGCGCACGTGGCGCTCCTGGCGCTCTTCGTCTCCGTGCTCGGCTGGGGCGTCGCCGGCGCCGCCGCCGCCTACGACGTCTCGTCGTGGCTCACCTCGCTGGCGCAGGTGGCGTACGTCGTCGGGTGGTGCAGGGACGGCTGGACGGGGCTGTCAAGGGCGGCGTTCAGGGAGCTCTGGGCCTTCGTCAAGCTCTCGCTCGCCTCCGCCGTCATGCTCTGCCTCGAGATCTGGTACATGATGGTGCTCGTCGTGCTCACCGGGCACCTCGACGACGCCGAGATCGCCGTCGACTCCATATCCATCTGGTTAGTCGTCGTTGCCTGCCTGCTTGGTTATATATATATAACATATATAATATCGTTGAAACTAATCGATCGAAATCATTGTATTGGATGAACAGCATGAACATCAACGGGTGGGAGGGGATGCAGTTCATAGGCCTCAGCGCGGCCATCAGGTACGTACGTAGTCTCTTAGCTTACTATTATTATCATTTCATCATTTTTCATCATGATGTATAATCGAAAATGTATGCATTTTTGTGCAGTGTTCGCGTGTCGAACGAGCTGGGTTCCGGGCGTCCCCGCGCGACGATGTACGCGGTGATGGTGGTGCTGGCGCAGTCGCTGGCGTTCGGGCTGGTGGCGATGGTGCTGATCCTGGCGACGCGGGCGCAGTTCCCGGTGATCTTCACCGGCGACAGGCACCTGCAGAAGGCGGTGTCCAGCATCGCCTACCTGCTGGCCGTCACCATGGTGCTCAACAGCATCCAGCCCGTCATCTCCGGCGTCGCCGTCGGCGGCGGCTGGCAGGCCGTCGTCGCCTACATCAACCTCGGCTGCTACTACGCCTTCGGGCTCCCGCTAGGGTTCATCTTCGGGTACCTGCTGAGGTTCGGCGTGCAGGGGATCTGGGCCGGCATGCTCTGCGGCACCGCGCTGCAGACGGCCATACTCACATACATGGTCTGGAGAACAGACTGGAAAGCAGAGGTATATGTGTGTGTGTATATATATATGTTCTATGACTATATATGTTATATATATCATCTATCATCTACGTTATATGTTTTCACACTGACTGATATATGGTGATATGTCATATATATGGTGTTGGTTGCGTTTCAGGCGTCCATGGCGTTGGAGAGAGTCAGGATGTGGGGTGGACAGCACGAGAAGCTTCCGACCTCGGATAACGACGTGATTCTCTAGAGGAAAGAATTAGTTGGGCAAATTAAGGCATTGGAATTGCTGCTAGCTGCTTGTAAATCCTTCCATCTCTCTTGTCCTTGGATCAGTCATCAGAAGTATGTTATGTGTGCGGGATAAAACTTAGCTTGGGCTAGACTGAAATATGGTTTACGACCTTGTCGGCTGTGTTCGCTTGGCTTTCCAACCGCCAGCTAGCAGTGTTTTTCTCTCCGCACAAACCAGACAGAGCCACCGGCCACCAGCCAGCAGTTTTTTCTCTCAGCACAAACCAGCCAGAGCTACCGGCCACCAGCCAGCCGAACACAGCCGTCATGTATGTGGACAGAGACGGACTAATGTACTCTGACAGTGTGGGCTAGCGCGATCCGGCGAAACCATGGGTACTAGAGAGAAGAAGAGGTTGGGTTGATCGATCTTCAACTACCATGTCATCAATGTCCTAAAGAATAGGACAACGATGACAACATGAGATTTGAACGACCGCAGACGAGGTTAATTAGCGGTGGGGATTCTCCTTGGGAGTTAGGACCGATGACACGGAATAGAAAGAGTGACGTGAAGCTTCAAATGTGGATACTCCGTGGTTACATGGCTATGAGCGTCGAGCGTAATTCACTTATGTGATCTTTAGGCAACCGGTGATTGGCATCATCCTAGCTTGTTTTCATTGGGTAATCAATTGTACTAGAGCTTGGGCCATTTGTGGAGCAACACTGCAACAGAGACAACATCAGAAATTCAGAATGTTGTTGTACTTAATTACCCCAAACTAATTAATTTAAGTACAAAAGTTTCAACGACGAGCTCTTTTACGGTGTGCTATACTAGCACCTGCTAGTATGGTAGTATAAACTAGATACTGATAGGGGTATTAGGGGTATTATGGTAACATAAAAAAAATACCCCCTAAAAAAAATTTTCAGGCGGCCGGACCCGTGCTGTCTCGTCCGTGTGCGCACCCTTGTCTCGCCCATCCAATCTGCCGGATCCAAAAAAGATATGCCATAATTACATATCTGCCATTCCAAACTTATATATAGAAATTACATATCTGTCATTTTAATTTTTTTTCCATAGTACCCTTATACTAGCTATACTACTGAGTTCATACTACCCATACTACTAAAACGGTTACAGTAGTATACAATTAATCTGGTCCGTCCGATCTTTACATACTAGTCATCCGATCTTTACATACTAGTCCTTTTTAAGGCTAGTATGGCATACCGTAAAAGAGCTCTTCAACGACACCCCCAAACTAACCAATTTGACTGCCTGTTCGAGCACTAATAATCAAGCTCGTCAGTAGAGGAAATCATGCTTCTTTGGTCAGTATGCTCCAAGGCAGCAACATGCTCCACTACTTGTTTTGATCAAGCTATACAATCAGCTTGGCCAGTATACTGCAAAAGAAGGCATGAAAACACAATCACAATAAAAGCAATCTGAACACCGAAATGCAATGCCAGCAGCAGGCAAGCAAAATGATATATTTCTATTGTCATGTGAAAAGGGCTGGTACAGATGTAGATTTGCCTCTAAAAGGGCTCCGTGTTTCTCATAACAAAAATACATATCTAGTAACAAAGACAGGGAACAAACTGTACCTGAATATCTTGTAGATAAGCAAATAGTGCTTCTGTCCCTGAAGCACGACCCAAAATCTTAGTTCTGGTGATTGCCATTAGACAAAGGATAAGAAGGCTAGCAATCAGGCAAGAGGTTCAGACCTGTAATAATTTACCTCCTAAAGAAAACCAGCTAGTCTTCCTCGCTTAAAGTACCTATATACATAAATAGGATTAAATTGGCCGTAGCCCCATGGGTCAAAGCTGGATTAACTTCCATTATCTAAAAACATAAATAGGATTAAATGCCTTGAGGACAGATGGATCATATTCAGAAGTGTTTATACTCACATTTGCTGATCTACAAGAAGCCACCTGTTTTTTTTTCGATGATAATTAACTCATACACAAGGTGACAAGCTACCGTCAATATCCGGTAAACTTGACCATATTTGGACGCTTTAACTGCTCCACGAAGTTAACCTCGGTCTGACCAAATAGAAACGGTAATGCTTAGGATAGGACGTCCGATCCCATCTAATTGATCGGACGCTCCATCCGCCGTTCAACCGTTCACCGGATCCTACAGTTGCAATACCCATCGCATTCCATCCCGCAGCCCCCGGTCATTTCTTTCCCCGTCATTTCTCTCTCGCTGCTCTCCCCCACGTCGCCGCCGCAGCCATCGCCGCCTCCCCCGCGATGCGCCCGCCCGAGCCGGTGAGACCGGCTCAGATTACTGTCGGCAACGCAGCCCACAGAGCGGACGGCAAGGATACGTCCCCGCGCAATCGAGGGTGCCGTGCGCAGTCGCCGGATCCCGGGACGATGGGCGAAGCGGACGGCAGCGGCTCAGGCGATGCGCAAGTTCAGCATCAACGGCGGAATGAGTCAAAGCAGAAGAAGAGTGCGAGGCCCCCAAGTGAGTACCCCGCACGAGCACCACTGTGTCTATTCGTTTCTTCGATTTGTTGGATTTCAGTGAGTTAGGGTTCCATTTTCCTAGCGATTCAGGCTCTGATTTGTCTGGATGAAATACTATGGTTCCTGTCCAGTGATTTCATTGTGCTTATGGTCCTGTTTTGTTAGGGATTTCGCCTTAATTTTAGGTCCATCCTGTGAGATGATTTTTGAACGCCATAGCTGCTAGACTGCGCTGCCACCCATGCTTGTGATTTTGCCATGCTTAGGCCTCCTTTTGCTTGAGATTTCGCCATGAGTTTTAAGCCCTGAGATGTTTTTCAAGTGCTATCGTGACTCTAGGCGTCACTGCCATGCTGAAAATGTTTCGATGCCATTCAGTTGTGTAGTGCTTTGTGTGATTTTCAGGGATATCCAGGCATGTAGCGATATTTTGATAACACAATGCAACTCACACTAGTGAATGATTGTCCCCTGAACTAATTTAGTTTTCGGCTCCACTTTTTTTTGTTAGATTAATATGTTGAATACATTATATGCACTATCAATTATAGTTGCCTCTAGTATTTTTTCCATTGTGAGTGCTAGGTGGCATTGCCATCCTGTAGATGCTTTAGTGCCATGTTTTAATGCAACATTTCATAAAAATATCATCGCAACATTTAAACTGACTGGTTGCAACATCCAAACCTGCCAGTTGCAACAAAGAACACAATATCCCCCCACAAGCACAAGCAAACTCGCTCAGTGCAACATTGAGAAAAGATAATCGCAACATCTAAACTCATTGTATGCAACACCCAAAAGAAATAACCCCAACACCTCGTCTCCGCCAACATGACCACTGACGCTCGATGCGGCCGCGCTCCCGGTCGCTGCGGCTGCTGCCGCCGCCGCCGCCTCGAGGGGGCACCTATCGGTGTTGGGGTTATTTCTTTTGGGCATCACATCAATGAGTTTAGATGTTGCGATTATCTTTTCTCAATGTTGCACTGAGCGAGTTTGCTTGTGCTTGTGGGGGGATATTGTGTTCTTTGTTGCAACTGGCAGGTTTGGATGTTGCAACCAGTCAGTTTAAATGTTGCGATGATATTTTTATGAAATGTTGCATTAAATATTTACGTATATTGCAGTGATGTGTATGATGAAGCTCTTATTGTAACTTTTTATTTTTTGATGTTGGATGCAATATGGCCTTTATGTTGCAGCGGGAATTTGTTTTATTGCTTGACCGATCTCACAACAGATTCTAGATCTCAAGAGGATTAATATATTTTCCCATGTTCCTTCTACGCAACTTGAATTATAATTTTTAGTTTGCCAACCCTTGATGAAACTCACAAATCTTATTGCCTCATATTCTTGTGACTATTGTGCTCATGCACATATAGATGTAGGGAAGGTTTCTATTATCCTTCACTAGTTGCCTCGGACAAAACTCACCATTCTTCTTGTCTTCACATTGACAGCTTCACGTTTTTCGGCCACACACCTTATGGTGATATTTAATATGTCTTATGTGTTGCATAGATTATTCTCATTCTCTATCCCGCTCGATTCGCTCTTGCCATGCCAGTATTCCCCAAACGCGTCGCCGGATAAGCCTCTTGCCTTTACCTTTCCTGTCGAGAGACAACTTCTCATCCACCGCTTCTCTATTTTCTTTTTGTCCCTTTGCGAGGATTGTCACATCCCCATGGGCGGTGTATCTAGATCCTTGACCCTAGCTGCACGCGAAGGCGATGATCCATGCCAAAGACTCGCGCAGATGAGAAGTTGTCTCTCGACAGGAAAGGTAAAGGCAAGAGGCTCATCCGGCGACGCGTTGATTTTGAGACCCTGGTGGTTCATGAAAGGGAGAAGCTACCTCAGCAGCATTGCACATAGGCGAGGAGCCATTGTGGCATCACGTGTTGGTAAGAGTAGAGGGGTCGGCGGTGGCCTGACAGGCACTCGAGCACCAACTAGACAAGTAGATATTGTCTTCCATCAATTTCCCCTCACCAGGTAGCTGCAGCCTGGGATTTTTGTCAGAGAGAGATTTAGGATGATGCAATAAGTTATTTACAATGTTGGAACTAGTGATTTCTAATGTTGCAGTATGTGTGTTGAAATTTGGACATTGTATTAAGAGTTTTGGTTGGGATATATCATCTTCCCTTGTTACAATGATTATTTTGGAATGTTACAACAGTTGATATGGAATGTTGCAATATATTATTGAAATTAACTTTAGGTTTTTTCCAATGTTGTGGTACGTTTATTCAGATGTTTCAATGAGTTATATATGATGTGGCAAGGGTATATTTATAGAAAAATTGTAAAGCACCGATGACTTGATGCCCTCAAATGTTGCATGAAACATTCGCACAAGTTGCAGCTGTCTTTTTTTTTATGTTCAAAGCATGTATTTAGAAACATGTTCCTGGGATGTTGCATGCAACACACATCGTATGTTTCAGTGGGAACTTTTTTCCTGGGATGTTGCATGCAACATGCATCGTATGTTGCAGTGGGAACTTTTTATTGCTCAATCATATGATGGATTTGGACGTTACTTGCAACATGTAGTATATGTTGCGGTGGGAACTTTTGAATGCCTGGAGCGTCCGACGCTAGCGCCCGAATCGAACGTCCGGGCGCTAGCAGGACCGAAATAGAAACAAAAGATGGACAAACCTTTTCAGCAACTGCCATAAAAGTACCGAAAAAAAACAAGAATAAGAATGACATTCTTTCTTAGGGCCTGTTTGATTCCAGGGACTAAAGCCAAAACGGACTAAAATTAGTCCCAAAACGGACTAAAGATCCAAACCCTTGGGACTAAAATCGCCGCTCGCCCTCCCGCTCCGACGCCGCTCCCTGCCGCTCCCCTCCCGCCTTGTCGCCGCTCCGCGGCCGCCCGCCGCCGCTTGCTCTCCCGCTCCGCTGCTGCCCGCCGACGCTCCCTTCCCGCCTTTGCCACCCGCCGCCGCCGACGAGGAAGTCGTCGGAGAGCTTGATCTGCAGCGTCCCCGACGCGGTGCGCTAGAGCTCGAACGGCCGGCCCGCCTTGCCGCCCTTGCCGTCCCCGCCGACGGCGGAGGCGGTGGAGAGGAGCAGGAGCAGCGAGGAGGCGAGGGACGCGGGCACCCGCCCGTCGCACCCCACCAGCTGTACCACCTTCCCACCCTGCTCCGCTTGCTGCTGCTTCTCCAGCGAGGGAAGGGCCGGGTCCGCCTCCGCCTCCTTGGGCGGCGAGGGGCACGACGACGACGGCTGCGGGAAGCAGGACGAGGCCGAGGACGGCAGGTGCAGCGCCGGGACCAGCGAGTTCCACTGCCTCGTGGCTGTTGCTGCTGTCTTCTTCTTCGTCTTCGTCCGCGGCGGTGGTGATGATGGGTCGGGAGGGAAGCGTTGGCGGGCGGGGGTGGACGGAGGGCACGGCGGTGGGAAGCAGGGCCGCTCGGGAAGAGAGGGGTAGGTAAGCAGGGGTAAAATCGTCTTTGCGTAAGCCATTAAAGCAATTTTAGTCCCTTTTAGTCCTTGGATCCAAACGACAATTTTAGTCCCTGTTATCCAAACAGGCCCTTAATTGGTGCCCCTCTAACCATTTTTTGATCTTTGCAGCAAGATCTCATTATATGTGTGGTGGCTGTATGTTGTTAGGTCTTCATCTGTTCTATGCTGGTTAGGAATAGTGTTTATCACGGTCGCAGTTGTATACAAACTGAAACAGATGAAAAACCTGAGGTGATTTTCAGACTACTAAGTGTGACTGAAGGAAGGCGCCAGACTTTGGTTGCTTTATGAGAAGTGCAGCCCAATACGGCCCACTCAATTAGGGCCACGATCCAGTCTGGCCCATTCAGCGCACCGAACACGTATTTCAAGCAGTACGCCTCCGCTATCGAGTTACGGAAACGCCTGGAGCATCGGCTACGTACGCCATCGTCGCCTTTCCTCTCGTCTCCTTCCTTCCTTGCTTCGATTTCGATCCATCCATCCCTCCTCATCCATCGCGCGCGCGGGAGGAAACGAGGGCGGCGGGCATCTCGCGAGATGGCGGCGACGGCGGCGGATGCGGAGGCGGACGACCCGTCGTTGGCGGCGACCCTGGAGAAGTTCCGCCTCTACGAGACGCGCGCGGTGAGCACCTACCTCCCTCCCTCCTCATTCCATCCGATCGGAATCGCCCGCTGAATGAATCCGCCGGGGTACGCTTGCCTTCCCGCAGAGGTTCTACGTGATCGGGAGCTCGCGGGAGAAGCGCTGGTTCCGGGTGCTCAAGATCGACCGCTCCGAGCCCTCCGAGCTCAACGTCAGCGAGGACCCCGTCTGGTACTCGCTGCAGGAGGTCAAGAGCCTCCTCCAGCGCATCGACGAGGGCAACCGATCCACCGGTGGGCTCACCTTCGTCACCAAGGCCTACGGAATCGCAGGTTC
>OAMR01000160.1:1107420-1117455 GCA_900205405.1 Echinochloa crus-galli | reverse complement strand
TTGTCGCGGGGCTCGGCCTCGTCGGGGCCGCCGCCGCCGGCGCCTACTTCCTCTGGCCCGCTGCTGCCGGTGCCGGGGTGGCCGCCACGATGAAGGCGCCGGGCGCCGCTGGCTTCCTCATCTCTCGGGCGGCGTTCGTGGCCAACCCGCAGCTCTACTTCCAAATCTTCCGCACCGCCGGCGCCGCTGCGGCTGCCGCAGCTTTCGCCCTCTAATCACTAATCAACGCAACCTAGCTACGTGCCGCCGATATGATCGTGTCTGGTGTTTGTTGTCCGTATATTGCAATAATGCATGGATCGATCGAGCTGCTCACTTATCTTGAACAACGCCGTATGTACGTGTGGATCCGTATATATTAATTTGGTATAGATTTATTTCCACTACTAGATTCGGCAGCGTTGATATATACGTTGTCTCATAGCTGAAACAGTTATGCTGTTAGTTTCTGATAAACATAATCGTAGTGGTTTAGGATATGTCACTGCTTGTGGGTTATCCACTTTAGTTTGCAGGGTATGGAAAGATTCCATTTCGAGCGAACAGTAGTCAATACAAACTTCGTTTTCAAAACAACAAATTTTTTTTTTTGAAAGAAACAGCTCCATCAGAGTTTTTCTGGTACCAGTCATATAGCTCTTATTCTTCACTATATCAAGATCGATTTATCTAACCTCCCAAAAAAGAAAACGGAGCGAGGCCAGGCAGGGCATCAATTTATTGTAGAGTACTGGCCGCTGTTGTTGTGCGTTCCATATAATTAATTACTACCACCACTGCCCACGGGCTTCGGCCCTGTGTCGCAAAAAAAAAGAGAGCCCAACAAAGTCACAGAAATCAAGTCCAAACAAATACAGTATGAACTGACGCTGGCCATGGGCCACGGCCTTGTCTCGCGAAGAAATCGAGCCAGCCCAGTTGGGCACCTATGCGTAGAGACAATTTCAAAATCAACCATTGCAGTAGCTAAATAACATCAGTAAATTGTGCGTATATTCTCTTTGTGGTTCCTGGAAACAACTTCATGCAAAACAATGGTATTTTTCCTGTCTTACAAGTTGGAGTTCGGTCGATGTTCCACTTAGAGTATATCATTAGGTCCATCATGGTTATTCATGTCAGTTGTCAATGTCCAAGAGAAGCCATTTGCAATTGGCAAAATGATTGCACTGCTTAGCACTATGGTTACGTGTGTTTATTTGAATCACAAAGCAATATCAACAAAAGCTATTCATTTATAGTCCTGTGAAATTCAATACAACCAAATGTTTCAGTTGTTGCCCGGAAATGAAATATTGTGGTTGTCTGCAGATTGGTATTCAACCCAGCAGAGACTGCGAGGCAGGAGAGGTGTTCTTGCATATTATTGCGTGCTTTTTTTTGTATTACATGCATCTTAATCATTACTCTTCCAATAAAATAATGACTAATGTACGAGCAGAAGTTCATTTGTGTTTTTTTTTCAAATAAAATCATGGAAGGATTAAGTTTGGCAACACGACAACCCACCATCGATCTCAGTATAGGTGCAGATGAACACCTTGATGTCTATGCTCATTCCGTCATTCATTTCCACGCACAAGCTATAAGAGCGCGCTAACCATCCTAGTTGGTCTTCTCCCCCATGAATCACGCAGAGAGCTTAACTCCATGTGGTTGTACTATTTTTCTTTCTCCAATTAGGAATTCTTTATTCTTGAAATTTTATACATGCGTGTTCATGCAGGACATTTGGTTTCATATACACTCACTGATGTCATGCGTGACGCTGCCCGCACTGCTTGCCTTTCTCACGGTGCCATTCCATTCCAATTGATGATGATGGTCCTTTCAAGG
The DNA here is from genome assembly GCA_900205405.1 of Echinochloa crus-galli. Lineage (NCBI taxonomy): Eukaryota > Viridiplantae > Streptophyta > Magnoliopsida > Poales > Poaceae > Echinochloa > Echinochloa crus-galli. The sequence continues at coordinate 1,115,619 of OAMR01000160.1, read as the reverse complement.
TACTAAATATGCTGATGGAGCGTGAGAGATCTCAGAAGTTATTATATATCTTAATTGAAACAATGCATAACCATTTTGATTTTATTAGATTATCATATTAGTTATCTTAACTGACCAATATTTGCTTAGTTGTTAATGAAACCATATGTTCATCATTGTTTATATTAATCGACGCATATGTTTGTGTTTGAGCTAGCCAATCCATTACGTGCGTTGGTCATTCATATCCACCGATCCCATTCTGCAAATGCGCATACCATATTGAATCCAAATTACATGTTCCAGGCACAAGTGTGGCATGAACATGTATCATTACATCAATTATATTTAATTTGTTGAAGGAGAAGCGGCTGATGCTTGCTTGATTGTTTATACATGGTACTAGAAGAAGTCGAAGGCATCTGAAATTCTGAAGGATATAACTGGTTGTCCGATGTGGCAGTGGTTGGAGTCTTTTGCCTTTCATCCTCTATATCCTTATCCATGCTCCAAGAAAGTTACATGAACAAATACTAGGATAATTAAACTACTCAAATATTGTGGTTTAGCAGCCGGATGCTTCGTCGCTATCCCATCTCCACCATCATATAGTTTTCTTTAAAAAAATAATAACCAGCGTATAATTTGGATGCCTGTTGCTTCCAACTGACGCATCCAACATACGTACTGTACATAACAATTAACAACTCCTGGTATTGAATTGGAAATTTGGAATGAAACAAAACAACAAGTACTACACATCATGTTCAAATGTTTGAGAGCAATTCCGTCTTTGCAAAACGAGAGCAACTTTAGGTATAACAAAATAACAAGTTGGATGTTGTCACGAATAATAAAAATCTTCCATCGTATCATGTCAAGATAAAGAAAAAGAAAATGGCGGCGGCTGCAGTACATTAGTAAAGAGTAGGAGTGAGGAGTCAGTAGGTGAGTCACTTGCTTGACTGCTCCAGCTGAGTTGGTCGACGCGAGACGAGAGGCCATGGCCATGTCCGCTTCCTCCTCCTCCTCCTCCTCCCGCGCCCTCCTCCGCCGGATCGGCGGCGCGCTCCTCCGCCGCTCCTTCACCGCCTCGGCATCGGCGGGGACAGACTCCGCCGCCGCCGCGGGGTACCACGTCGCCGGCGGGCCCAGCTACATGCGCGGCGCCGTCTTCTGGGAGACCGGCCGCCCGCTCACGCTCGAGGAGTTCCGGATGCCGCGGCCCAAGGCCGGCGAACTCCTCATCAAGACCAAAGGTCCCGCCTTTTTCTCACTGCCACTATGTTCTACCTTTCGATCGAGACGAATTTGGTGCCTAGGCATGTAGAATTCTTGGACTGCTTCAGTAACTGACTTGAGTCTAGATGCGGGTAGTCAGGGATGGACATCAAATGCCAAAATGCCAGTTGATTTGATTGCCCAGCCTCAGCTGCTCTCTGATGGTTCTCTTGAGTGCCTGCATTCTGTGATAATTAAGGGATGGAGTGTTGTGGGGAATATATTTTTTTCAAGAAGCCATCCTATTCTGAACATCTCCATCTGATACGGAGTTGACAAACTTGTGCAGCTTGCGGGGTGTGCCACTCCGATCTCCATGTCCTGAAAGGCGAGCTCCCTTTCTCGAGCCCTTGTGTCGTGGGCCATGAGATCACTGGGGAGGTTGTCGATCACGGGATGCACACTCCTGCTGAAATCATCAATAGGTTGAAAAATTCGCTGTTACCGTGTACTGAGCTGCTAATTCAGTCTGTCAGACTTCAGACACTATTTTGCTTCAGAATTGATCGGTCCATTTTTTGGAAAATGTTTCAGGTTCCCAGTTGGAAGCCATGTTGTTGGTGCGTTCATAATGCCCTGTGGGAACTGCTTTTACTGTGTTAAGGTGCATCATCTTTGTTTGGATAGTGGCATCCCCCTTTTGTTAGTTTTTCAATGCTTTCTTGCTTATGTTCACGAGCATCAATTTGATACAGGGTCAAGAAGATCTGTGTGAGTCTTTCTTTGCGTATAACCGTGCGAAAGGAACTCTGTATGATGGGGAAACACGCCTGTTTCTACGCAGCAATGGTAACCTGAGCATATTTGTTTTGCACAATTCATCAGTAATTCCACAGTATAATTGTGTCAAAGTATTGAAATTTTTCTGTCTTCAGGGAAACCGGTGTACATGTACAGCATGGGGGCTTGCAGAGTACTGTGTGGTGCCAGCCAACGCATTAGCAGTTCTTCCCTGACTCATTGCCATACACAGAATCAGCAATTTTGGGATGTGCAGTGTTTACTGCATATGGTGCCCTGAGGCATGCCGCTGAAATGCGCGCCGGTGATTCAGTAGCTGTGATTGGAGTTGGAGGGGTCGGATCAAGGTTAGCTAATGCCTGATATAAGGATGCTTCGCATCCATATTTCGCCATTTAATTATATCTTAAAAGTAGATCCTTTGTTAACATCTCCTCATACGTCAAACTTTGCAGCTGTTTACAGATAGCAAAAGCCTTTGGAGCTTCTGAAGTCATTGCAGTGGATGTTCTTGATGAGAAACTCCAGAATGCTAGAACACTTGGAGCAACCCACACTGTAAACGCAGCAAAAGAGGATGCTGTTGAAAGGATAAAGGTATGTGTTGATTGTCGTTTTTGGTGTTTTATCAATGCAACCACTGAAGTTCAAAAACTAGTCCTATATATCTTTGAGTGCTGAGGTTGCTTGTCTTGGTCTTTCAGTTTCTTTTCTGTAAGTGGGCTGTGTTTAAATGGTCATATTGAACTTTTCAGCTGCTGATCCCATTCAAATGTGTCTGTCTTGCTGTTCACAGGAAATTACTGATGGAAGGGGTGTGGATGTGGCTGTAGAGGCACTTGGTAAGGCATTGACATTTGCCCAGTGTACCAAGAGTGTACGAGATGGAGGCAAAGCTGTTATGATTGGGCTTGCTGCAACAAACGTAGTTGGGGAGGTTGATATAACACGTCTCGTCCGACGACAGGTACACAACTTGACTGGCTTCCACATTTGTATTATGCGTGGTTCCTTCTTAATCCTTACATGTTTTCTTGGAACCAGGTGAAAATCATCGGTTCATATGGCGCAAGGCCAGCAAGATCTTCCTCAGATCGTGAAGCTTGCGTATGTTGTTAGGTCTTCATCTGTTCTATGCTGGTTAGGAATAGTGTTTATCACGGTCGCAGTTGTATACAAACTGAAACAGATGAAAAACCTGAGGTGATTTTCAGACTACTAAGTGTGACTGAAGGAAGGCGCCAGACTTTGGTTGCTTTATGAGAAGTGCAGCCCAATACGGCCCACTCAATTAGGGCCACGATCCAGTCTGGCCCATTCAGCGCACCGAACACGTATTTCAAGCAGTACGCCTCCGCTATCGAGTTACGGAAACGCTGGAGCATCGGCTACGTACGCCATCGTCGCCTTTCCTCTCGTCTCTCCTTCCTTGCTTCCTTCGATCCATCCATCCCTCTCGCCTCGCGCGCGCGGGAGCGAGGCGGCGGGCATCTCGCGAGATGGCGGCGACGGCGGCGGATGCGGAGGCGGACGACCCGTCGTTGGCGGCGACCCTGGAGAAGTTCCGCCTCTACGAGACGCGCGCAGTGAGCACCTCCCCACCTGCCTCCCTCCCTCCTCATTCCATCCGATCGGAATCGCCCGCTGAATGAATCCGCCGGGGTACGCTTGCCTTCCCGCAGAGGTTCTACGTGATCGGGAGCTCGCGGGAGAAGCGCTGGTTCCGGGTGCTCAAGATCGACCGCTCCGAGCCCTCCGAGCTCAACGTCAGCGAGGACCCCGTCTGGTACTCGCTGCAGGAGGTCAAGAGCCTCCTCCAGCGCATCGACGAGGGCAACCGATCCACCGGTGGGCTCACCTTCGTCACCAAGGCCTACGGAATCGCAGGTTCGCACCATTCCCTTCTTCTTCTCAGTGATCAATTGCCAGCTGCCTGGCCGACGCATTCGTTCCTGGGATTCATTCGCCTACCTCAATGGCGTCGGATTGTATAATTGGACTGCCAACCACATGGTAGCTTGCGTTCTCTTGTAAATTAACTTAGTCTTAGACATGTTGTTCGTCTAACCTATTATGTTTTAATTTCTTTTTCATTGGAGAAAACTTTAGAGTAGAGATAGCTCTGATTCTCTGTGTTAGGAATGCAACTAGTATTTCTTGCCAGCAATTGGGTTGTTGCTTGCTGATAGGAGCTTTCCAATTTGCTGGGATAGATGACTTCTGAATAACACACTACCATGGATGATAATGGGGCTTATAAACCACGTGGTCACTACCTTCTTCTACATAAGGCTCCTACCCTTGCATGGTTGTATCCCAATATCTTTGTCGTTTTTGTTTTGCTGTGTAGGTTGCATCAAGTTCCTGGAGTCATATTACCTGATTTTAGTCACCAAGCGCCGCCAAATTGGTAGCATTTGCGGGCATGCTATATATTGTATAGACGAGAGCCAGATGATCACCATCCCTCACTCATCGGTGCAGACGGATGTCGCAACCTCTAAGAATGAGCTGAGGTATAAGAAACAGTGTTTTTCTGCTCTGCCTTCACACTTCTGAGATTGCACGTGCTAGTGTACATTTACTGAATTTAAGAAATTCTATGCCCTCTGTAACAATAGGTACAAGAAGCTTTTGGCTAGTGTTGATCTCACCAAAGACTTCTTCTATAGCTACACATATCCCATCATGCAGAGCCTGCAGCAGAATGTCACTTCTGCTGGGATGAAGGAAATGCCTTATGGAAATTTGTTTGTGTGGAATACTTTCCTGACAGAGCCAATACGTTCAAGGTGCCGCAATACTCTCTGGACAGTAGCTCTTGTCCATGGGCACTTCAAGCAGGTTAGTAATAATAAACTATCTGCCACATATGTTTTCCTTTCCTACTTTAACCTTTTCTATTGCATGAGGCTTTGGAAATTTACTTGGTTGACGAGCTCCAGTTCATTTTTTTCCTGGGAAATCTTGCGTATTGCATAATTAAGTGTTTCCCACTTACTTTCCAGGTGAGGCTGTCAATTTTTGGCAGGGACATAAATGTTATCCTCATCTCTAGAAGATCCCGACACTTCGCTGGGACACGGTATGCTTAGTTTGATCTCAAGTCATTCCACATTTCCCATTGTCCTTTTGCCTTCTTGTAATAACCTGAAGTTCTTAGCCTTATGTGGAGGCTTTTATGTCCTTTTCCACTGAGCATATTATATTTTTATATCATTGTTGAGTTGTCTCATGCATACCTTATTTCAAAAACCTAGAACAGATATACCTAAGATCTTTAATTCTTTGAATCAGTGCTCATGCAAAACCTTTCAAATCAACAATTATTTCCTATCATCTTTCAGTTACTTACCACTTGGCACCATTTCTCTATGCTCTGCAAGCTGTACATTATCTTATTCTTGTTCAATTGAAAATTTACTACCCCCACACGGTTTCTCTAGGTATTTGAAAAGAGGCGTGAATGACCATGGAAAAGTTGCTAATGATGTCGAAACAGAGCAGATAGTATTTGAAGAAGAAACTGGTTCCTGGAAGGGAAGAATGAGTGCCGTAGTACAGATGCGAGGATCAATCCCTCTATTTTGGTCGCAGGAGGCTTCACGGCTAAGTCCTAAGCCTGACATTTTTGGTTAGTAAATTTTGTGAATTGTTGATTATATATCTCAGATAAACGGACATAGTATGGTTGCAGGATGTTGTGCTTTCTCATAATAAAACTTCACTGCAGTGCAGAGGTATGATCCCACATATGAAGCAACCAAATTACATTTTGATGATCTTGCCCAGCGATATGCACATCCTATCATAATACTCAATTTAATAAAGGTACATACTTGCAACTTGATTTTGTATGGGGGAGGCTCTTGAGTCTGTGCCTCTCATACCTGTCCCCATATGAGAGGCTGGTGTTGTATGGGGACTGTTTTCTCTCTCTAATTCAATGAAGCACAGCTCTCCTGCATTTTCTAAAAAAAAGTTGTCATTCCACTTTTACTTGTTTGCACTGACAACCAACCTTTTGTCATCAGTGTGTTACTCATTAAGATTTTGTGTTCTCTATGTAGACTGTTGAAAAAAGGCCACGTGAAATGATGCTCAGGCGTGAATATTTTAATGCAGTTGGATATCTTAATCAAAATGTCCCAGAAGAGAAGAAGTTGAGATTCATCCACTGGGATTTTCATAAATTTGCTAAAAGGTTTTCAAGTGCTTCTTGCTAACTTCAAAATTATGCAAGTTCTTGCTTGTTCACATGCTAATGTTTCACATTCTTTGTCAGCAAATCTGCAAATGTACTGGGTGTTTTAGGAAAAGTTGCTGGTGAAGCACTGGACCTTACTGGGTTTTATTACAGCGGAAAGCCAAAAGTCCAGAAGAAAAGGTCAACTCAGCTTAGTCGAACTAGCACTGCAAGGTAAATATGCAATCTGTTGGAAATAATGTATAGCTTACAGCAAACAGAACAATTGTATCCTGCAGTTTTTTTATCAGAGAATCGAGAAATCGAATACAGGAAATGAGCAATTTCATATACGTATGTTCATCTATCACTATGACACTAATAACTAGGGGTACTACCAAATTAACAAACATGTACACAGTAGCACATATCCTAACTGTATCGTGACAATGTTATCTTCTTTCCACACAGGGACAGCTCCCTTGATATAAGGGCTGGTTCTGGAGATCTTTCAAGGCTCTTGAGTAATGCTGATGCACTTAGTTCTAGAGGCTTTCAGGATATGCGAAATGAGGCTAACAAACAAGAGCCTCGTGGTGATACTCCTTGTTACCAAACTGGAGTTCTTCGTACAAATTGCATAGATTGCCTGGATCGCACAAATGTTGCACAGTATGCTTATGGCCTTGCTGCTTTGGGGAGGCAACTTCATGCAATGGGACTGACACATGTTTCAAAACTCCACCCTGATAGCAGCGTTGCTTCAGCTTTGATGGAAATGTACCAGGGCATGGGTGATGCACTTGCTCATCAGTATGGAGGATCTGCGGCACATAACACAGTAAATATTCTCTAGCACATGTTGAATTAGGAATAATTGTTAGTCATTTGTAATGCTCATAGTGTCGAGAAGCCATTTCATCTTTGGGGTAGGGTGGGAGTGAGGTGGCAGGCGGAACTATCTCCTATTGTCTCTGGTTCTTCTCCTGGTTTCAGACATTCAATACTCGTCGATGAACTCAAACTGGATCCATTTGTTTCCTTTTAGGTTTTCCCTGAGAGGCAAGGGAAGTGGAAGGCTACTACTCAGTCTCGGGAGTTCCTGAAATCAATTAAACGGTATTACAGTAATGCCTACACTGATGGCGAGAAACAGGATGCTATAAATCTGTAAGTCTATTGTATTGCTTCATCATCGTAGCTATATTAACCGGACAAGGCAGTGGACGAGCTCTTGAGCTGTTTACTGCTAGTTGGTGCAGTTTGATTACCTCCGCTGATTCTTAGTTTGGTTATATTATCAGATTTCTGGGATATTTTCAACCACAAGAAGGCAAACCAGCGCTTTGGGAGCTGGATACTGATTACTATCTTCATGTAACAACAGCTGGGGATGATCTTATGTCTGATAGCTACCACCTAAGGCAAGTTTTAGTGGTTCTCCGGTTCAGTTATGATATAACAATCTTAGTCCCTTAACAAGATGTTAACTCACAGTTCTGCACCTGGTAATAATGCGTTTGTGGGATCTGGAGCTGCATTGAACCATGGAATCAAATTGAGCCCTGTCGCGGCATTCAAAGAGGATTTCTCAAGGATGAAACTTACTTCATTCGAAAAACTTATAGGAAGGACATGTAGTGCGATAAAGGATGTAAGGCTTCATTCTGATGCTGATCTAAAGCTAAGTGGAGGTGTTGGAACTTCAGGAATGGCGCCAGATGCAGCGTATGCATTTTTTTTTCCTTCTCGCATGGTTGTTGATTGAATTCATTATCTTGATGTTGTCCTTACAGCCATGAATTTATGATTCAGTGAGATACAGCTTAAAAGCCCAAACTGGTTGTTTGGTCAAAGAAAGCATACTGAGGCAATACCAACTGCAAGAGTTGCCCCAGTTGAAAATGCGAATGAGGGAAACAGAGATGAGTTGAATGCCTCTCTTTGTGGAGAACTGAATTGGCTATCCTCATCAGCAGAATCATGCGAGGAGGACATTTTCAGAAGGTGAA
>OAMR01000160.1:1054120-1097560 GCA_900205405.1 Echinochloa crus-galli | reverse complement strand
TGTTACCGTGTACTGAGCTGCTAATTCAGTCTGTCAGACTTCAGACACTATTTTGCTTCAGAATTCATTTTTTGGAAAATGTTTCAGGTTCCCAGTTGGAAGCCATGTTGTTGGTGCGTTCATAATGCCCTGTGGGAACTGCTTTTACTGTGTTAAGGTGCATAATCTTTGTTTGGATAGTGGCATCCCCTTTTGTTAGTGTTTTCAGTGCTTTCTTGCTTATGTTCACGAGCATCAATTTGATGCAGGGTCAAGAAGATCTGTGTGAATCATTCTTTGCATATAACCGTGCGAAAGGAACTCTGTATGATGGGGAAACACGCCTGTTTCTACGCAGCAATGGTAACCTGAGCATATTTGTTTTGCACAATTCATCAGTAATTCCACAGTATAATTGCGTGCTGTCAAAGTATTGAAGTTTTTCTGTCTTCAGGGAAACCGGTGTACATGTACAGCATGGGCGGGCTTGCAGAGTACTGTGTGGTGCCAGCCAACGCATTAGCAGTTCTTCCTGACTCATTGCCATACACAGAATCAGCAATTTTGGGATGTGCAGTGTTTACTGCATATGGTGCCCTGAGGCATGCCGCTGAAATGCGCGCCGGTGATTCAGTAGCTGTGATTGGAGTTGGAGGGGTCGGATCAAGGTTAGCTAATGCCTGATATAAGGATGCTTCGCATCCATATTTCGCCATTTAATTATATCTTAAAAGTAGATCCTTTGTTAACATCTCCTCATACGTCAAACTTTGCAGCTGTTTACAGATAGCAAAAGCCTTTGGAGCTTCTGAAGTCATTGCAGTGGATGTTCTTGATGAGAAACTCCAGAATGCTAGAACACTTGGAGCAACCCACACTGTAAACGCAGCAAAAGAGGATGCTGTTGAAAGGATAAAGGTATGTGTTGATTGTCGGTTTTTGGTGTTTTATCAATGCAACCACTGAAGTTCAAAAACTAGTCCTATATATCTTTGAGTGCTGAGGTTGCTTGTCTTGGTCTTTCAGTTTCTTTTCTGTAAGTGGGCTGTGTTTAAATGGTCATATTGAACTTTTCAGCTGCTGATCCCATTCAAATGTGTCTGTCTTGCTGTTCACAGGAAATTACTGATGGAAGGGGTGTGGATGTGGCTGTAGAGGCACTTGGTAAGGCATTGACATTTGCCCAGTGTACCAAGAGCGTACGAGATGGAGGCAAAGCTGTTATGATTGGGCTTGCTGCAACAAACGTAGTTGGGGAGGTTGATATAACACGTCTCGTCCGACGACAGGTACACAACTTGACTGGCTTCCACATTTGTATTTATGCGTGGTTCCTTCTTAATCCTTACATGTTTTCTTGGAACCAGGTGAAAATCATCGGTTCATATGGCGCAAGGGCCAGGCAAGATCTTCCTCAGATCGTGAAGCTTGCAGAGAGTGGCGCCTTCAACCTCCAGAACACCATATCTAGGAAATGCAAGTTTGAGGAGGCCAATGGCGCCTATGAGGATCTCAATCAAGGCAAGATCGTCGGCCGAGCTGTGGTTGAGATCATGGAGTGATGACCAGATGGTCATGTGGTTTCAAACCTGGGTCAGATAATAAATAAGTGTGGTTGCTCTTGGACAGCATCGCCTGGAATTGCCAAAATCTGTTGATGAGAAGATGACTAAACTATAAATGGAGATGCTCCTTGCCTGCTTGTCAGTGTATTATTGGAACTAGCATTTTTCTTATTTCCTGTTTAGAAAGGGATTCATGTAGAGAAGAGCCTACCTCTAGCCCAACAGCCTTGATAACATCTATCTCTTCAGACAATTCCTGTTCCCATCGGGAAACTTCAGACAGCACTGCCATTTGAACTGTACCACAAATCCATTCATAAAATCTCTTGAATAGGGTTGGTTTGCATCACAAAAATTTTTTCCAAGATTCATCTTATGATTATATGATCTGTCACCTGCATGGAAAAATATCAGACTATCTACCATGTGATGTAACAGCTCCCATGGAAATGCTGTGGCAGCCCAAAAGTTCCTCAGAAGCTCATGTGCTGGAAAAATTACTTCAACTCACAGCAACGGAAAACCAACGGAGGACACCCACACTAGCAATGATTTGAATTCCTTGCCGCTCCCCATCCCGTGCGATTTGGATATCTGCTCCTGTTTCGAAGTGTGACCGTGCAAAAGTTTTAAAGACAAGACAAGCTAGTCCCGGTCGAGTCGACCTGAGGGAGGTTGCCTTGAGGTCCACTTGTCAGAGTATCAAGGAACACCGTGCTATCGGCAGCAAGCAATGCATGATGAATAAATAGAGAGTAGCACAAAAGAAAAGAAAAGAAAAGAAAATGCTTCCAAAATAGACAAGCGTGGCAGACTCGTTTGTTATATCCTGATGATGATGGTATAATCATCTCAAAACAAACTGACTGTTTTGGTTCTGGTACTCTAACTGAATTTCTGCAAGAATTGTATATATGCGCCCTGTTCGGTTGGCTGGTGCTGGTTTTTGCTGAGGGAAAAACACTGCTGACTGGTTGGTAGCTGGTGGCTGGTGCTGGTTTTTACTGAGAGAAAAAACACTGCTGGCTGATGACTGATAATCCAAACGAACAGGACGATGATGATGTAACTCAATTCTCAAGGGGAGGAAGGAGCTGTACAGAGTCACAAACTTTACAGAGACGTATCCAGTGACGAACGGAATCCGGGTGAAACCAACAGAGGGGGCATATATGCAGCAACATATCCAGAATTTATTTATATTTGTGTTCAGTAGTACACATCCCAAAATGCACATATATACCGTGTAAACGACAGACAGACAGAAACATCTCCAGACACATACCACAATCCTAGCAAATAGTAAGGGACAAAAGCACAGCTAATGAAACACAACAAGACCAAGTAGAATCATTATGGTAGCCTGCAATCAAGAGTTCAGCAGCATGGCTCCAAGACATCCAACTCGACGATGGAGGGAACTTTCGGCTTGATGTACCTTTCGACAGCCAAGACCGCTGTACGGGCTCTCACCATTGACTCTGTGCTCATTGACCAACATTTGCCGGTTTCTGAAACAGAGCATCTAGGGAGACCATAAGTGGTGTCCAATGTAAGGCGCTTGAGCGACACTGCCGACTCCAGAATATGACATGTGAACTCAACAACATACTTGTCACAACAGAAACTTAAAATCTGGACACTCTTGAGTTTCTCATGATGGTTCCCCGGCATTATCCTCAGGCCTGATGGGTCCTCCAAAATCGAGTCATTCTCCACGCACCCTACCTAACAAATGAAAACAAAGGCAAACTTGATTCAATAATTCCACCAGATATAACACTTCTGTGCAGGAATGACGGTGACTTACGCTCAACAGCAGAGTCTCCAAGGAAGGAGCCACGTGAAGAAAATTTGCCAGAGACAACAAATGAGAGGCCGACCCAGAAGTACTTGTACTCAAGGACCTGAGGTGGATGAATTTGCCCGTCACCATTGGCTTAATGGCCTCCTGCAGAACGATATCAGGTTTCATTATTATTCGAGTATGGCTCTTGAAACGTGAAAGTATTGCTAATCTAGTCACACAAAAAGTTTAAGAGTACCTTCTCGTGAGAATAATCTACGGTAAGAGTTTCAAGACTTGGCATGCTGGATGTAAGCTCACTAAGAGCACACAAGGCCACATCCTCGCAGACCATGTGTAATTTCTTAATTCGTAGCAATGTGTCTCCAAGCAAGAGTAGAAACCTAATATCATCTTGGAAGTAAAAACTGGAGAGATTGGGAGCTTTGCTATGGATTGATTGCATCTTGTATTTCTTCCTACAAGAAATGCCAAGGTAGCTGAGCTGCTGCAGGCAAGGTATCCTGAGGACAGTTATCGGATAGCAGCACCTGACATCCAACGACTCCAAAGCAGGAGTGCTGGAAAGAAACCACCAGAGCTGATCCTCCTCAATACACACTCCACGCAGCTCTAGTTTCGTCAAGCTTCTCAAACAGCCAGATGTGGCAGTGGGTTGAAATACACAGCTGCCAAGGGAAAGAGACCGAAGCGAGGTTGCCACCCCACCAGATAAAAGTGAGCATGGGAAGTTGTACCGTGCAATAGGTGTCAACAATTTAAGTTGTAGTTCCTCAATCCCTGGTTTGACAGCACCCTGCAGCCAGTCGTCAAGATGATCAAGATAACAATGGTCCTTCTTACGGTAAGCTTGACCAAACCAAAACTTTAAAGTCTTCACAACGCCTGAGTGTTTTTTCAGGATGTTATCGACTCTATCAGTGAAATCTCTCATGATATTATCCTTCTGGCATGTGCTTTGATCTAAGCCCAGTGTTTGTCCATTGAAGATGAGGTTGGGGCGGGATCTCCAGGAATGCACAAAGTCCTGAGACACACAAGCAACCTGGGCAGCATCTCTCATTGGCAGCAGGGAATGTATATAACCCCATATCTCCTGCATGCAAGCACACATGTGAGGAAGTTCGTCAATGGAATTATGAAGGCAGGAATCCATCTGGAGTTTTACTGCAGGTGCTGTAAACATGACTGCACAAAGCACACTGGACTGTAATTGTTGCAGGTATATGCAAGGCTGTAAGGAAAAGACACGACCAGCACTGATCAACAGTTATATTGTCAGCAGTATTTCTTTTTTGTACAATATGGTAGTATGCTAGAAACGAGTACACACAGAATGGAAACAGGTCAAAATATTTAACATCTTGACAGATAACAAATAGTGAATCTGAATAGATAACAGCCAGAAGACCTGGGCAGCTTTGTCAGCTACCATAAATACCACAAGATGCATGATTAAAAAAAATACTCCTGATTACTAAGATGACATGATTAAAAGAATTACTCCTGATTACTAAGATGACATGATAATAGATCAATGATCCAAGATAAAGAGCACAATGTTCACAAGTCTTAACGGTACCCGCCAGGTCCTAAGGCCAACCTAGAAAGCAACCATTTAATTACTTTGTGTTGTAAGATAGACATGCTATGAAGATTTTGGACACTTGTTCGGCAGTAACAGAGAGTTAGATCTAAACTTTTGAAATAAATAAAGTGGAGCTAGAAATCATAGTCCAGTAGGAACACTTTGCGCAGCTCAGCTTTCTTTTGTTATCAAAATTCGTTCTCAGTAGTAACAAAGCGATGATAATTCGAGGGTGTAGCATACCTCTGGAAGATTTGGCCCCGAATATACAGGCTGTATTTGAGCTCCAAGAGAAGTTTCAGTTGGTTGGCAGGTGCTCTCCATCTCAGTCCGTGAAGCCATGGATTCATCTGCAAATACACCACGCATGGTTATGAACAAGATAGGCATTTCAACGGAAGATTATCCCACCATAAAACCTGCCCTCAACAGAAGCCGAGCCCACTGTTTAGAGGAGCGAAAATCCAGATTTTCTCGAGACTAAAGAAGTGGCTTACCTCCTCGGAGCTGCAACATGAACACGACGGGTCAGATGGGGAACTCAAGGTTTGTGCCCTTTGTCCCCCTCTCTGCGTATATATATTCATATTATTAGATTATATAGATAGAAAAAGAAGGAGGCCAGACTATAGACAAAACCAAAAAGGAAAATCTTGGCATCGGTCGAAGAAACTACATGCACACCGATGGCAGAAAATAAGTTACGATCTGTGTCTTGTCTACATCTGCACAACTGTTGGTGAAGCAGGCGGGCGCTGGAATGGCAGTGTAGGCCTTGCTATTTACTATTCCGGTTCGGAATGTACCTCAAAGGAAACCGAATGTACCTTGCTGAGGGGTGATGCGGCGGCGGCGGCTGCGGCGGAAGCCATGGGCGGGAGGAGGAAGACAAGCAAAGTCCCGGTGAGAGCTGAGGGAGGTTGCCTTGAGGCCCACTTGTCAGAGTAATCAAGGAACACCCTTTGCCTTTGCTTCATTGCCTGGGAAGAATTGGTTTTGTTTTTATATATTCTTTATTTATATTGGAAAATGATTGGAAATAGCTTTTTAATTCAAAAAACATCGAACTGAGATCAGCTCGGAGCCTATTCACATAGATATAGAGCCTTTTATACACGACACTCAAAAAGTAATTTTCTGATTAAGAAAATAAAAGAGAAAAGTGTATTTTTCTATCCCCTAAGTATTATACTAGTGTGAATTTCATCCCTTGCGTTTTAATTGGTGCAAACCGACCCCTTAACTATCTAAACCGGTACACTAATCATCCTAACTTGGCCTAACAACGGTTTTATTCGATCTAACACCTGTTTATGGGAGCTTACTTAACGGTGGATTGTGTGCTGCGAGCCTGCGAATCATACGTAAATACACCGCTTTCGCTAATTGCCACGCTAGGGTTTATGTTTCCATCACAAGATTGGATTAATCAGCAGATGACGTGTCTAATTAGTGACTAGTCAGGTAATTACGTGGCATAAATCGGTGTTACATCGAATAAAACCGTTGTTAGACCGAGTTGGAATGATTAGTGTACCGGTTTAGATAGTTAAAGAGTTGGTTCGCACCAATTAAAACATATGGGATGAAATTCACACTACTATAATACTTAGAGGATGAAAAATACACTTTTCTAAAAAAAAAGAAATCTTGCAGCTTGTCTTCTTTTTTTTTCTGCGGAAACATTCTCTACTTCGTCCAAATATTCACAAGATGCTTCCTTCCATATATACAGTACTTGATTCATATCCTTCCATAGCATCAAGCACTAGCACTCGGCAGTTATTTTCTTCCAAACCAGGCAGCATTCCTAAAACTGTTGTTGGACCAGACAGTCAGCATGGACTCCGACCAAAATCAGTAACACCAGAATGCCCTGCACCATCATCTTCCTTTTTTTAAAAAAAAGAAAACATCCCAAGGGAAACCCCTGAAGTTTAATGTGCCTCACCCAAGATTTGAACTCTGGGTGGGAGCCTTCTAGCTAGTGGCCTTTGCCACTACACCATGAGCTCCTTGGCACCATCATCTTCCTAGGCAACCAAAAACAGAAAAAAGAAACTTTGCAGCCATTCACAAAACAAGGAAAAGCTTCCATAACCAATCAACTGACGCAGGCTGGAGCCACAGAATGAAGAACATATATCTATCATGTCAGCAGACGGTTCAACACATCACTAACTGTAAAGCATGGGCATGTAAGATCGAGTATCTCCAACAAAACCAAGGCCAAGGCCTGTATTGTCACAGCTAGTTCCTGCTCTCTTCCTAGTTAGACCCCTAATAAAAGGACAAAAGGGAAAGCAGCTCTGAATGTGTATGAACAGATGAGCTGATAATCTCCCCAAATGGGTACACGCTGCAGTAGGTCACGGATGGCCACACGATTACACCAATGGACTTGAACAAGAGTCTCACTGGTACTGTGTACACTGACTGGATCCTTGGCCAACCAAAGCATGTTTGCGAATCCCTTGCAATTGCTCTTCTGATTACTCGGACATACTGACATACATGTCTCAATCTTCTATCCTCTGGTAGAAAAGAAGGTAGGCCTCGCACCTAAGAACTCTCGCTAACGAGACATTTTTGATGATCGTGTCGTTCGCAAAAAACCATGTGGAGGAGCCACTGCTCTGCAGCTGTTCGCTTCCAGTCCTGCTTCTTCTCACATAAGCGACATAGTGGCCCCCCTTGGAGGACGTCTCGATGTGCTCAATGACACCAGCAAGACGATATCTGGCATTATTTTTTTCCTTGGAGCTGAAGATTTGAGAAACAAAAAAAAAATCAAAATTGATATAAAAGGAATTGCTCGACTAGCTAAGCGAACACCATTAACATATTGCATAAGCAGTTTTGACGTATATTAATCAGCAGGCAGTCCAGTTTCAATTGACAACTACTTCAAAATCAAATTAGAAAATGCTACTTCAATATCAAATTAGAAAATGCTAACCACCAAAAAGTCTAATGTAAAAGGGCTGCCAGGTTAGGCATTTGAATGCACTGCCTGAAGGGGAAAACAGGAATAGGTAGTTCGTGATACAGTGCTGTAGTAGCCAGCTTGTCAATTGTGACGCACTGCATTCCATATGTAATTTCAATTAAATTTCCAACTAGCATGTAATGAAAGTTCAAAATGAGAGAGGCCCCTTCACCCATTTCCATAATGCAGTCTGAGTCTCAAATAAAAAATGTAAGTTTTAAAGAAATATTTGTTTTGCAAGAATCATCAATATCTCAAACAAATTTACTTCTACGACTACCCCAGGATAAGCAATGGCCACTAGAAAGTGGAAGCGCTGCTAGAGACATAAGAGTCTAAACAACAAATTGAGCTAAATGTCATGTTTTCTTCAACCTTTCATAAAGCTACTACAAACTACAAAAAGAAAGAAGCTAACGCAAATCAGCAAGCTCAAATTGCATAAAAGGATTAGATGTTACTGTGTAGAACTGTTAGCACCTGGGTTCCAGATATTTTCCTACATCAAGATTTTCCTCAAATTTCATATGTCCCTGTCTCTTATTCGTGCCCTCACAACATCTCAGGATTTGGAGAGTTAGCACAGGTGGCAGCTTGCTAAGAAAACGCGCTTTATCTGCATGTCTGCCTTTCTGCTCATCTGGGGCTTCTCCCACTTGGTGTGCAGTATTTTCCAGTTGCATCCTTGTCTCCTGATTTAGTGTGCTGGCATTTTGGTTATCATGGGCACCGAACAGGTTGCTCTTTTCCTCTGCTTTTCCATGATGGTCGCGTTCAGTTTGGTCCCTATCAACTGATGTGCTTTCATTTATGCTTGCCACCATCTGCCCACCATCTTTACTCTGGCTGGTGCTTGTCTTCTCATCCTTGGTACAGCTTTCACAGTTCCTTGTCACAATCTCTTCTCTAAAATAATATTCCAGGCACTCCTTAACTGATGGAAGAGAGCCTATCTTACGTTTATCTGCAAAAAACATTATGCATCCAGAAACTATCAATCTCTACAAGTTTTCCAGAATCTCAATCCTCCACATTAGCAGTAATTTTCACCGAGAACACCCAAAACTGTTATAATTTAACAGGTCATTGGAGCGAAATTAAGATAAGCATTCAACACCCTGAACTATGTTTGAATAGCAATTCGGACTACCACACTACAAGAAATAGCTTGCTATATTCAGCTTGCTCAAACATCCTGGAGAGTTTATGTTACCATCCTGAAGGTTTTGGTGACATTTCTTCAATCCATGCATGCAACTACTCTTTAAACAAGTTTCACTGTTTACTTGTTTAGATAGTAGTTGAAACTCAACTCTGAGAAATAACAAGTTTCCTTGTGTTCAGCAAAATAGGCAACCACAGTTGTCATATGAGAGTGTTCACAGTTTCTTGCATGCATGTCTCAATAGAGTTATGATCTGGGATGCCCCGTGTATCTGCAGATCTGTTAACCACTTTTTGGCAGGCAATTGATTAGGTGCAGGAGCTTGTAAACTTACCCGCTGAACCACGAATGTGAGAATCACCACTGTTTTGTGGCAGTGCCA
This sequence comes from Echinochloa crus-galli, assembly GCA_900205405.1. Lineage (NCBI taxonomy): Eukaryota > Viridiplantae > Streptophyta > Magnoliopsida > Poales > Poaceae > Echinochloa > Echinochloa crus-galli. The sequence goes on along the minus strand of OAMR01000160.1, from coordinate 1,088,085 downwards.
GTGCGAGCTCAGAGAATGATTCTGGCTTAACTGACGGTTTAGAGCAACATTTGCAGATCAATGTTTCAGAGAATTGACCCAGGAACAAGGAATCAACAACTGTAGGAACATCCTTTCCCATGTCAGGAGGCCTATTCAGCAGCTCCTCCTCAATCAAACCCTTAAGCAGACTGACAAACAATTCATGACTATCTTGCTGAGTTGCACGGTCTTTGTACTTTGTATTCAGTGCGCCTAAACACTCCAAGAGTTTATCTGGGTTCAGCGTTGCTCTTGCATCATTCCCGGCCATTGTCTCCGCAAAGAGCTCCTTCAGTGCCACACCAAGGGGCCCCGTCGGAGCATCAGGTGCAAGTACAAACATCCACATCCGCAGCTTACCAAGTGCAAAGAGGCACTGCATCAATGCACTCACAAAGCATGTGTTCCCGCGATTTGGTATCCCTCTAACAACATAGAGCTCGTGAGCACGTGCCTCTGAGGCAATAGTGTGCTGGCATTTTGGTTATCATGGGCACCGAACAGGTTGCTCTTTTCCTCTGCTTTTCCATGATGGTCACGTTCAGTTTGGTCCCTATCAACTGATGTGCTTTCATTGATGCTTGCCACCATCTGCCCACCATCTTTACTCTGGCTGGTGCTTGTCTTCTCATCCTTGGTACAGCTTTCACAGTTCCTTGTCACAATCTCTTCTCTAAAATAATATTCCAGGCACTCCTTAACTGATGGAAGAGAGCCTATCTTACGTTTATCTGCAAAAAACATTATGCATCCAGAAACTATCAATCTCTACAAGTTTTCCAGAATCTCAATCCTCCACATTAGCAGTAATTTTCACCGAGAACACCCAAAACTGTTATAATTTAACAGGTCATTGGAGCGAAATTAAGATAAGCATTCAACACCCTGAACTATGTTTGAATAGCAATTCGGACTACCACACTACAAGAAATAGCTTGCTATATTCAGCTTGCTCAAACATCCTGGAGAGTTTATGTTACCATCCTGAAGGTTTTGGTGACATTTCTTCAATCCATGCATGCAACTACTCTTTAAACAAGTTTCACTGTTTACTTGTTTAGATAGTAGTTGAAACTCAACTCTGAGAAATAACAAGTTTCCTTGTGTTCAGCAAAATAGGCAACCACAGTTGTCATATGAGAGTGTTCACAGTTTCTTGCATGCATGTCTCAATAGAGTTATGATCTGGGATGCCCCGTGTATCTGCAGATCTGTTAACCACTTTTTGGCAGGCAATTGATTAGGTGCAGGAGCTTGTAAACTTACCCGCTGAACCACGAATGTGAGAATCACCACTGTTTTGTGGCAGTGCCAGTGCGAGCTCAGAGAATGATTCTGGCTTGCATGTCACCACGTTGCTCTGTGGATAGATCAACCCAATGCCGCTTACTGCTTTAAGTGTGGCCGCAGTTTGAACCTCGAAGTGATTGCCTCAGAGTCACGTGCTCACGAGCTCTATGTTGTTAGAGGGATACCAAATCGCGGGAACACATGCTTTGTGAATGCATTGATGCAGTGCCTCTTTGCACTTGGTAAGCTGCGGATGTGGATGTTTGTACTTGCACCTGATGCTCCGACGGGGCCCCTTGGTGTGGCACTGAAGGAGCTCTTTGCGGAGACAATGGCTGGGAATGATGCAGGAGCAACGCTGAACCCAGATAAACTCTTGGAGTGTTTAGGCGCACTGGATACAAAGTACAAAGACCGTACAACTCAGCAAGATAGCCATGAATTGCTTGTCTGTCTGCGTCAGGGTTTGATTGAGGAGGAGCTGCTGAATAGGCCTCCTGGCATGGGAAAGGATGTTCCTACAGTTGTTGATTCCTTGTTCCTGGGTCAGTTGTCTGAAACCTTGATCTGCAAATGCAAACATCCACATCCGCAGCTTACCAAGTGCAAAGAGGCACTGCATCAATGCACTCACAAAGCATGTGTTCCCGCGATTTGGTATCCCTCTAACAACATAGAGCTCGTGAGCACGTGCCTCTGAGGCAATCACTTCGAGGTTCAAACTGCGGCCACACTTAAAGCAGTAAGCGGCATTGGGTTGATCTATCCATAGAGCAACGTGGTGACATGCTGATTTGGCATGGGACCGTGCGTGGCCTCCTGGCTCGTCCTCATTGGTTGCCGATCCGGCACAGAAACACTGGCTGCAGCCCGAGCACATCATGAAACGAGACTTGGGTTCCTTGAGCATCTGCTTCCCGGCTGTGGCCTTGCAATGCAAGCACTGTGGGTCGACCTTCAAGCGCTTGATAGTTTCCAAGAACATGTACATTTCCTCCGTATCAAAGTTGAAGTTCGCGCACTCTTCGCCGTCGTCGCTGGCGGCGTCCCAGCCATCGTGCTGGGGCGCCGCGTCGTCGTTGTCCATCTCCGCCGCCGCCTTGGCTCCCTTCTCCTCCCCCTTCCCCATCGCGTGTACCGGAATCACAAGAAAGAATCGCGTCAAAACCCAAAGAACCAATAAATGTAAAGAAGCAGATAAGAACGCATCAAGAGCGGCGCGCAAGAAGGTCAAAGGACCGGGAGACGTAGCGCAAGAAAAATAAAAAAATTCCCATCCCCAATACAACACATTATGGCGAGGGCGGCCAAGAAACGCCAAAGAAGCCGAAACGCAGCAGGGAAATCCACCAAGAAGACAAGAAATTGCACATCCCGGAGGCCGAAGAGGACCAAGAACCGCGCGCAGCAGCTGCAAGAGACTTCCATTCCTAGGGGAGCCAAGACTCTAGGGCTGAGCCGCTGAGCCAAGAACCCCAAGGAAGCGGAGAAGAAGCCGCAGCAGCAGCAACCCGAGAAACCCACCAACCAAGAAGACAAGAACCCGCAAATTCTGGCGAAGAGCCGAGCAAGAACAGCGCCACGGAATCGGGAATCAAACGGCGAAGAACACGAAGTCGGGGGAGGGGAATGTGGAAGGAAATCTTACCTCGGACTCGGGCGGCGCGGGGCGGGGCAGAACGCCGGCGAGCCGCGGGAATGGCGTCCGCGGCGAGGCCCGGAAGTCTGGGAGTTGGGGACGGTGGTGGTGGCGGAAAGGCTTTGGGCCGATCGGTGGTGGTCGCTATGCGGCCGTGCGAGCCTTTCTTTTATAGGCAGGTGATAGGCCTTGGGCCGATCGGAAATACTGCGCTTCAGTGTCTGAATTCGGCCCGGCCCAGCATGCCTTGTAGCAGGCCAACAGTTAGACCATGTCAACAAACTGACCCGGGAAGAGGCTGCTCCCACACAGCCTGTCATATTTCAGACACAAAGAAGATAGAACCTGCTTCAACACTCAACAGGGATCATGAATGGAAACTTCGGACAACCATTTGTGCATGATTACTTGTCTAATCCACCACCTTGTCGTTCTTGGCAAAAATACCATCGAAATTGCAGAGATAGGTAACTGAATAGTGAATACATAATAACCATGACACAAAATACTACTAGTATTTAGCACCATTTGGCGTCATAAGCAGAAATCAACATATTTCAAAGTTATTTCTTCTCCTTAAATGATACAAATATAGAAGCTACTCAGCTTTTATGTTACCTCTGGCTGCATGTAAGTTTGATATTGCAACATCAAAGTAGTACTGAATATCATACTGACACCAACATGTATTGAATAACAGATAACAATGTGTAGCTGAACTCAACTACCCATTAGCCTCGACAACAACTAGAACAGTTCAGACTTCAGAGAAGTGTAACATGCACCAGAATAAGAAAGCTTATCTGAGATTATCTTTGGTAGGATAACTGCATTTCAACCTTGAGAGATAGATTGCTTACTTCGACTAGAGCAGGCTTATACTCAGTTAGCAAAGGCTGAGCATTTTGATGATGACTCTGCAACCTCAGATTAACCTGTAAAAACAGCAAATCCATGTTTCAGAGGTAGATGCTCACAACACCATGTTCATTGATCTTCACAGTATACGGACAGCTAAGCAGTTGATGAGAAAGCGATGGAATAACTCAACTCAACAGTCGTGGAACAACAATTTCAATCATAATATACAGTTCAAGAACTAGCATATCATCAGCAGCTCTACCACCTGAATTGCAGGTGAAAAGAAATCAACCAGCAGAGTTCATCACAATGCACCTGAATTACACTGCAGCATCTTCATAGTCATAGACACTTGCAGTCAGTCTTCATGATATAGCATGCACAACTATGTTTGCTAATACTCTAACTAGTATTACCAGTACTACCAGTATAACTTCAAATTGGATCACTGGAACCCCAAAAGAGCACAACCACATTCACATTGACAATGATCTCACCGCGAAACAGATGAGCAATGTACATGAATCCCTAGGTCCGCTTCCCATCTTCAGTCCCAGCAGCAATCTAGACCATACTGCAGAATCCAGTGCTAGATAAAATCAATGTAAAAAAGTATCTGCATCTCAGCGAAATTTTCACTGAACGGCAAAACCCCACCTCACCTCGCCTCGCCCCTTCTGCTGTCCGGGCCTCCTGGCCAGTAACTGAAGCAAACCACATGGACATGGAGCTCTGAAAGGGGAAGGGGCGGCTTCTCGAGGCATGGAACGCGGCTCCGGCAAGCAGCGGCCCGCGCGGCGCAGCATGACGAGGCGGGCGGGCAGGCCGGGAGAAGTTGCGGTGGAGACCGGAGAGGAGCAAGACGCAGCGGCGGCGGCGGCGGTCGCCGGCGATGGAAGGGAGGCAGTGGCCGCGGGCGCCTTCTTCATTATGGGTAATCGCGAGTGGCAGCCCAACAATCCAACAGGGCCGAAGCAACGGTTCTTGGGCCGGCCCATTTAGACCCTCCCGGCGCCGCGGCGATTTCTTCCGTTTCGCGCCTCGTCGGATTCGATTCGGAATTGAATTCAGATCCAAACCAAGAAAGAAGAGAGAAGCGGAGGGCGGGAGCGGGAGGGATTGTCGTCTACTCGTAGCATGGGGATGCTGGCGCTGCAGCAGCTCATGTCCCTGCATAACAGTCTAAACAACAAATTGAGCTAAACGTCATATCTTCTTCAAGCTTTCATAAAGCTACTACAAACTACAAAAAGAAAGAAGCTAACACAAATTAGCAAGCTCAAATTGCATAAAAGGATTAGATGTTACTGTGTAGAACTGTTAGTACCTGGGTTCCAGATATTTTCCTACATCAAGATTTTCCTCAAATTTCATATGTCCCAGTCTCTTATTCGTGCCCTCACATCTCAGGATTTGGAGAGTTAGAATGGGTGGCAGCTTGCTAAGAAAAAGAGCTTTATCTGCATGTCTGCCTTTCTGCTCATCTGGGGCTTCTCCCACTTGGTGTGCAGTCTTTTCCTCTGCTTTTCCATGATGGTCGCGTTCAGTTTGGTCCCTATCAACTGATGTGCTTTCATTTATGCTTGCCACCATCTGCCCACCATCTTTACTATGGCTGGTGCTTCTCTTCTCATCCTTGGTACAGCTATCACAGTTCCTTGTCACAATCACTTGTCTAAAATAATCTTCCAGGCAGTCCTTAACTGATGGAAGAGAGCCTGTCTTACCGTTTATCTGCAAAAAACATTATGCATCCAGAAACTATCAATCTCTACAAGTTTTCCAGAATCTCAATCCTCCACATTAGCAGTAATTTTCACCGAGAACACCCAAAACTGTTATAATTTAACAGGTCATTGGAGCGAAATTAAGATAAGCATTCAACACCCTGAACTATGTTTGAATAGCAATTCGGACTACCACACTACAAGAAATAGCTTGCTATATTCAGCTTGCTCAAACATCCTGGAGAGTTTATGTTACCATCCTGAAGGTTTTGGTGACATTTCTTCAATCCATGCATGCAACTACTCTTTAAACAAGTTTCACTGTTTACTTGTTTAGATAGTAGTTGAAACTCAACTCTGAGAAATAACAAGTTTCCTTGTGTTCAGCAAAATAGGCAACCACAGTTGTCATATGAGAGTGTTCACAGTTTCTTGCATGCATGTCTCAATAGAGTTATGATCTGGGATGCCCCGTGTATCTGCAGATCTGTTAACCACTTTTTGGCAGGCAATTGATTAGGTGCAGGAGCTTGTAAACTTACCCGCTGAACCACGAATGTGAGAATCACCACTGTTTTGTGGCAGTGGCAGTGCAAGCTCACAGAATGGTACTGGCTTAACTGACGGTTTAGAGAGATGTGTATAAGAGACAGCACCTGCAGAAGGCTCCACCTGAATTGCAGGTGAAAAGAAATCAACCAGCAGAGTTCATCACAATGCACCTGAATTACACTGCAGCATCTTCATAGTCATAGACACTTGCAGTCAGTCTTCATGATATAGCATGCACAACTATGTTTGCTAATACTCTAACTAGTATTACCAGTACTACCAGTATAACTTCAAATTGGATCACTGGAACCCCAAAAGAGCACAACCACATTCACATTGACAATGATCTCACCGCGAAACAGATGAGCAATGCTTCCCATCTTCAGTCCCAGCAGCAATCTCTGACCATTAGCACATCCCCAACCTAGACCATACTGCAGAATCCAGTGCCCGGGTGTCAATTCTATACTAGATAAAATGAAGATAAAAAAGTATCTACATCCCAGCGAAATTTTCACTGAACGGTAAAACCCCACCTCGCTTCGCCCCTTCTGCTGTCCTGGCCTCCTGGCCAGTAACTGAAGCAAACCACATGGACATGGAGCTCTGAAAGGGGAAGGGGCGGCTTCTCGAGGCATGGAGCGCGGCTCCGGCAAGCAGCGGCCCGCGCGGCGCAGCATGAGGAGGCGGGCAGGCCGGGAGAAGTTGCGGCGGAGACCGGAGAGGAGCAAGACGCAGCGGCGGCGGCGGCGGCGGGCGCCGGCGATGGGAGGGAGGCAGTGGCCGCGCTTTCATGGGTAATCGCGAGTGGCAGCCCAACAATCCAACAGGGCCGAAGCAACGGTTCTTGGGCCGGCCCATTTAGACCCTCCCGGCGCCGCGGCGATTTCTTCCGTTTCGCGCCTCGTCGGATTCGATTCGGAATTGAATTCAGATCCAAACCAAGAAAGAAGAGAGAAGCGGAGGGCGGGAGCGGGAGGGATTGTCGTCTACTCGTAGCATGGGGATGCTGGCGCTGCAGCAGCTCATGTCCCTGCCGCGGCGTCGTAAGCCTTCTCGAGTTGTTTTCCCCTCTTTAGATCTATCCATGGATCATGGATCGGATGGGCTAAGTATTCTTGCTCTGATGCAGGTGGATCGATGGCCCCATCATCAGTGCATAAAAGAAAGACCTCGCCCTGTCAGCGATGGCTATGGTGGTTCTCAAGGTGCCAAAAGAATGAGATGCTCAATCCCAGACCTTCCTGAGGTGCTGTGACATTCGAAACTGATAAAGCAAGATGAGATTATTGCACTCACCTATATTATATTGCTAGCCTAGCTGGATAATGTTATTATTTATATAAATATAGAGAATGGATCTTGCTTCACAATTTGGTACTGCAATTTGGTCTACACTCCTGCAATTTGGAAAACAAACCTACACTCCTGCTGCATTAGTGGCTTTGCTTTGTTTAACACCAACAGTAGCCATTCTCTCTGCAAAGGCTGGTAATATGTCTAATATCACATTTGCATCCCTCCAGATTGCAGAGATAACAGTTATGGTAGCACCTCCACAGGAGTCCTTCTCCATATTGAAAGCAGTCATATAGTGCTTATTCTTGCGACGAATATTATTTTTCTTTTCCTTTTTCTGATCGTTTGGCTTTACAATTGCATTGTTGAGCTTTTATCCATTGTTTGTGCATGCAGGACATTTGGCACTATATACATTCCCTACTGCCACTGCGTGATGCTGCTCGTATTGCTTGCCTGTCTCGTGCCTTTTTACGTTCCTGGAGATGTCATCCTAACCTCACCCTGAGTAGGGATATGCTAGCCTCGAAAACACATGGGTGCAGAGGGAATTTAAGTGATATAATTGACCAAATTCTGAGAAATCACTCAGGCTGCTTGAAGGTTTTGAAGCTTGTATTAGATGATATCTCCTGCAGCTCTCTTGACAGTTGGCTTGCTATTGCTGTTACACCAGGGATTGAAGAACTCACACTTATGCCATTTAGATCCAAGTACAACTTGCCGTTCTCATTTTTATCCGATGGGGTTAGAAACTCCATTCGGTTTCTGGAACTTGGGTTTTGTACCTTCCGCCCCACAGCTGAACTTGGCCCCATGAGAAGCCTAACAGTTCTGCATCTGCGTACTGTGGGTATTAGGGGGGATGAGTTAGAGTGCCTTCTTTCCAACTCTCTTGCTTTGGAGCAGTTGGTCCTGATAGATTGCAACGAGATAATTTGCCTTAAGATACCTTGTGTGTTGCAGCAGTTCAACTACTTGGAGATTTCTGGATGTTGGAGGCTTCAGGTTATAGAGAATAAAGCTCCAAATCTCTTCGGATTTTCCCTTACTGGAAACACTCCAAAAGTCTTGCTTGGAGAAACATTGCAAATGAAGAACTTAACCCTGCACCATCCAAATATTGTCTGTTATGCACGTGCTGAGCTACCATGCACTATGCCAAATCTTGAGACTATTGCCTTATGTTCAACGAAGGAGGTATACTCTGAAACTTTAGGTGTTGTATACTAGCAATGTATACATATCATGGTAGTTATGATATATCTGTTGTGCAGGTTGTCAATACACCAATGCTGCCTACCAAATTCCTCTACCTTAAGCACCTGTCCGTTCATTTGATGTCAGGATTGAGCTTCTCCCCGTCCTATGATTATTTTTCTCTCGTTTCTTTCCTTCATGCAGCTCCTTCCTTGGAGACTTTGATTTTACATGTAAGGACAACAGTGACGTATGTTCATTCCATCCTGGAAATTAAAGATAGCTGCCCACTCTGTTTTGGATATCCATTAATTCAATTTCCTTCTCATCTTCAGGTATCTCAGCAATGTATGGAACATGAATCGGTGTTTGGAGATTCGTCAAATTTCAGGCAGATGCCTGAACACCGTCATGGCTGCCTCAAGAATGTGAAGATCTCGGTGTTCAGCTCTGCCAAGAGCTTGGTTGAGCTAACTTGTTATATTCTCAATAATGCAGTGTCACTCGAGTGTCTTACATTGAGAACTGTATCTGGTTTTAGGTGTTCTGATGAAGGTTGTAGAGGACTTCACCCCATAAGCAAGGATATTCTCAAGGAAGCTCCTAGAGCGGCCATGGCGATCAGAACATACATCGAGGGCAAAGTTCCCTCCACAGTTAAGTTCACTGTTCTGGGCCCCTGCAGGGAGTGCCATGGTAGGCCAGACGGTCGCCATAGCAAGATAATGTAATCGTGCAATGTATATAATCATAATTTTAATGTAATTTATGAGATGATCTGTACTCGTTTGTATAATAACTTATTATTTTTTTATGAATGATGTTTTGTTTCTTGAGTTGTCATACATGTTGAGGTTCAGTTTATGGATCGGCTCATAATGTGGATTCTTTCTTGGAGATAAGATGCCATATACTCCTAGTTGTAAATTTGTAATGCCTACCGATACCTCGAGGTTGTTTATCAATAAATGGAATGTGTGTGTAACGATCTCAAACGAGCTCTCTCAGAACAGAGACACGTTCTTCAGAAGAAAAAAAACTAGGGCTTCGCCTTCAGTCCGCCGACGCCGCTTCATCTCTCTCGCCATCATATCGCGCGATCGATGGGGCGACGAGGGCGCTCAAAGCTGCGCGAGAAGATCGCCGCCGCCGCCACCGACGAAACTGACCCGGCCAGGTGAGTCCCCTCCTCTGGCTAGATTAATTTGACTTCGACCTCGATCAGTACCCCTCGTCAAAGCCGCTTAATTTGCCGCACATATTAGCATCTTTATATGCGTTGCCTATTGATTTCTTGCAGACTTCTTAGGTGGGTACCCGCGGGTCCGGGTTCATTTGGCTGCTTTTCGAGACGCCCTCTGGCTTTGCCATATTTTGCTGCGATGCCTCCCTACTTGAAAAAGAGAATCCAGTCGAGGTTAGTACTGATGTGCGTCTGCATTTTGAGTACATCGTCTCATTTTTCCTGCCCCATCGATCAAGATCATGAGTCATTGATTTTACTTACTGTTTATTGGGTTTATTGTTTGTACTCATGCAGCACATCTGAGCCAGGTTCGTCAAGGACTATATGGCAAAATTTATTTGTAAACCCTTCTCTCTCATATTTGTCTCGGGCGCTATATATACCTCGTTGCAATTTTGTACTGAGTAATGCACCTTGTTTTCTTTTTTTTATAGGATTGTAGTTTTTTTTATCTGCAGCGAGGGAGATTTGTCAATATGACTCTAGCATAGATTTGTTAAACTTATTGGGTACGGTCAACAAGCACTTGATGATTTTGATAAATTAGCGAGGTAGATGTGACTACTAGTGTGATGCTGCTAGCCTGCTACACTACTCGATTTTTTTTTAAAAAAAATTGAGATATCCTAGACGATGGGTTGACATCTGAGGCTGTAATGGTGGTACACACCAATTCTAGCTGCCAAAGGCATGGGAGACCTAACACAACACTACTATAATGGTTTGTTTCAAAAATACAAAGCGTTACCATAAACATATGAGTCAATTTGGAGGTGCGCTGGAAGAATTTTAGTAAACGTAAAGGCGCACTTATTGGATTTGTTCTATCCTGATACAATTGAGATACGTTGCGTGATGGTTGAACTCTCTTAGTTTCATCTGTGAATCTCTCTTTCTCATAGAGGCCACAATTGAGATACATTGATTGCTGAACGCTCTGCCTCATACTTTGTGTGTTTTTTATCAGGTCATCTATCTGAAACAGTATCAAGAGTTTGATGACAAGTCTGCTGCCATCAATTGGACCACTGGTCTTGACAAACAACTGAGACATATGCTGCAGATATGGTGCCGCCCTAGGGAGAAGCTAGTAGTTGGAAGCTATGATTATAAACAAATAATTGAAGCAGATCATAAACGCAGACTCCATTCTCAATTTCATGTGTACTTGAATAATATTGATCAACTTTTTCACTGTGGGTTTTGCAAGAAATTACCTGCTTGTATGATGATTCTATGATGGAGATGATGTGGGGAATCAAGAATCTCATGCACAGTTTGGTGCCTCAAGATCGAAAGAAGCTGACCAAGGATGAGCATCTTCCAATAAGTAAAGGACTTGAAATGTTATAAATTTGATGTCAAGCCCGAGATGGTGAGTTTTATTCACAGCTTGTCCTGAACCTGTTGTGCAATGTTCTGTTTTTTTTTTTTGCTATGTCATAGCTGGTATTAGGGACTGATTCAATTTTGGATTGTTTCGTGTATTGAAACTGTTATTATGGTTGGTCAAAATGTTTTTGTTGTAGCACTTCTATAGAATACTTTACAAATCTTCTAGAAACCCATTAATCTATTCATTTTTGTTGTCTATTCATTTTAATTCAGATGTTATTGTTTAGAGTTATGGGACAAGAATGATGCTTCTCTTGTTCTTTGCAAACATGTTTCTATAAAAAGTGGAGTAATACTTTTGATTTTAAAAGTTATACCCCTTTGTTTTCATCCAGGTCAATGGTATAGGGGAAACAACTTGCTTCTTATATGATTATGATTTGGTTGAAAAGAAACATTTCAAGAGCCTTTACATGGCAGATACATACCTTATGAAGATATCTGGGTTCAACAGTTCAGAATAAGATCATATGAAGCTAGCAACTGCTCTGAAGAAGATATCTTGACCAAAATAAGAAATTAAGATCTCACCCAAGGTGAACTACTATTTTGCAATTTGTTTTCAGTCACTATGCTTATCATATACTTGTGAGGACTGAAGTTTTGTTGTGTTCCTTTTAGATGTTTTCATCAGATGAACTATTAAAGATAAGGAACATGCAGATAAGTATAAGAATAAGATTAATAAAGTCATTAAATACTCTATTTCTGTAATGTACAAAGATTTAGTGCATGCCTACAAATGTAAGGAGGTGAAGCTGAGATACATGCGTTCCTTGGTTAAATTGGCTCGTAAAGCTGGGATTCTAACATGTAGAGTTTGTAGTTAGATTTAGTATGAAAATTTTCTAACATATCGGGTAACAATTAGTTGGACATCAGTTAAATATTATCCCAATAAGTAGCCAAACTTATCTAAAATCAACTATTAGTTACCACTGTAGTAATGTCAAGAGCATTCTAGACATTTAATAGCCTTAACCACATATGTTTGAAATCAAATTGAATCCCTAAAAGTTTATAGAACACTAAAAAGTTCCTTTGGAAACGTTTAATTCAGATTTATATGAGGGGTTTGATTTGAACTCAGCTAAAATGGGTTGCAGAATACCTATGCTATAGTTAATACAAGTTTGACAAATTCTTAAGTAATTAAGCATCCAAATCAAATTGAGAAACTAAGAAAGAATATTAATTATATGTGTAATTTCCCCCCGATGAACATAATGAATAGTGAGCTCATTGGCTCTCTCTCTTTGCTTTTAATATCTCTACGTGCCCATCCTTGATCGGGCTTCTCTAACTTTGCTACCTTGGCCTAACACAACAATACGGTTATAGGCTAGCAACTTCTTTCTCTTTGTTCAAAGAAGTGTCTAGAATAATAGAGATATTTTTTTACAACTGTGATATTTTCTATGGTGGATATTTTTTGACTGATGTGGCTTAAGTGGTTGATGGCTGCCATGACCAGCTTTCAGTCAAGAAAGATTCCAAATTCATGCAGTGTCGGCCAATGTAGTTAATTGTTTAGAAATGTGCATGGGAATTTGGAAGGCACTTTCTGCATATGTAGGTTAGGCCATCATCACAGTGATCTCCATCATTGGTGTCATTGTGGGTGTCTTCAGGCTCTCTAAGAAAACATTAATTATTTGATTTGGTTGTTTCTCATTCGTGTCATAATTGTCTCCATTATGTTGGTTGCTGTGTGCCTGGAGTCTAATAAAGAAATAAGAGTTAAATGCATCATTGATACACAAACTTGGCGAGTGGGTGCGTTTAGATACATTATCTTTCTAATTGCTCATTTAGGAGCAACAACTTGATATCTGGGTGCAAATAGGTCACCGACATGACACATGGGTAAAAAAACGTCATGTAGACAGCATATTTTTATATTTGATGTTATTTTATTGTTTATTAGGACTCATTTTGACATATACCAATTTTGACGAACATCACGTGTTTATGATGCTGATACAGGATGACCAATATATCAGCACAACACAACAAGTTGAGGATTTATATTACCACTCAAGATTTGTTGAGAGACAAGGACTGCAAACGATGTACGAATTAAAAAGTCAAAATTTTCCACTTATATGATGCCTCTTGTTTGTTATTTTATTTCATTTCACCTAGCCAAAAATAACTATTTTTCATAAAATATATGATTTTTAAATATTTTACAATATTCTTTGTCTAAAAGTTGCTACAAACAAAATCTAAAAGGATACTACTAAACTTACCTAAATTGCATAATTTGTAAGGAGTTTTGCAAAAAAAAATGATTAACACATCGCTGCGACACTGCCTAATCCACGGGTATACCAAGAAGTTACAAAAGTAGTCCCTGTAATTTTTTTTGGCCATGTGTCGTCGTGGTGACCTATTTGCACCCACATGCCAAGTTATTGTTCCTAAACGAGCAATTCGAGAGATGATGTATCTAAATACACCCACTCGCTAAATTTATGTACTAATGATGCATTTAACTCAAGAAATAAATAATGGATGTGCCTTTGGTTGAGCTTAGAGCTGCCATTGCTTTTGGAAAACCAGATCCTATGGGTAGTGATCGAAACCCTGAGGAGGTTCAGGACCGTGCCTGTCGAGGAGTTCATCGCTAAGATGGCACGGACACTGCAGGTCAGTGGAGATACCCAAAGGACGTGGTTTTTCCTGGAGAACTACATGCCACCGCATCTTCTTGACCGGCCTCCTCCACTACTACAAGACGGGAAGAAGCTAACAGGAATAATAAAGCTACTATTATTGGTCCCTCGTCTGTTGGGGAGCGAAAGCTATCAGTGCTGTCGAGCTCCAAGAGATGGGCATCAAGCTGACAGCTTGCGAGACGACCAAGTCCATAGAAAACACCCCTCCCTGGCGGGATCTTCCTGGCGCCATTGTTGCTGGACCAGGTAAGATCATGCTGGCTCATCAACATGAGCAACCTGCAGTGGCGTGCTCCTATATATCTGCTCTCCCTGCGATGCTCATGGACCTAGAGGAGGATGTGCATGAGCTGCGAGGGAAGCGTCTTGTGCAAGGGGAGGGAGACGCTCGACTTCTTCAAGACCCTTATCATCAAGCACATATATCTCTGGCGGCACCCTCTATGTCCACATCTTGGAAGAGATTGAAGAATACAAGCTCAAGAGGAGGATGTGGATCAAGGTTTATGTGTTCACATATAAAAACCTTAAGGCCATCATCACAGTGATCTCCATCATCGGTGATATTGTGGGACTGTGGGTATCTTCAAGGCACCCCTCTTTCAGAAAAGATTATTAGAGGGCGCCAGATAATTAATAACTTTAGTTTTTGCTTATCTCTGTCATTCATGTCATATAAGTTGTTTGCCAACGCATTGATCATTTCTCCAGTTGAGAAACACAACAAATGTAATGTTTACAGGACAGCAATTAATATATGAACCATGTACAACGCAGCAGCGTATGCCACTTGTATAAACGCTAGTATGGATGATCTGTCACTTCCATCCATGTACAAAAACACATGGTAAAATTCCAGCCAAAATCCCTGCGCTTCAACCACATCAACATGGAGAACTTTCCTATCATGTCAGACTGCTTACATGAACACGCCTGACCTGCACGGATTTTACCTGATCAAGCATTGGCCACTATTTCTGATTTCTTGTCCAGGATAGAGCTCAACAACTTGTCGATCTCGGCAAACACATCGTCCACTTTGGCATCTCCTTTCACCTAAATTACAGAAGCCAATAACAAAGAAAGGTCTGATCGTCAGTACACAACCATGCAGGTATAGTGACTTGCAGGGATAAGTAATTGAATAAAGCATGATCGTTGCATGGTATAACATGGCATCACAAGTAGAAAACTAACAAAGCTAAGCTTATGGCATCACAAGTGGAGAATCAAAAGGGGTAAGCCTAGATTACCTAGATTGCATGCAAATTTGATAATAGCACACTAGATTAGATTCTACTGGATACCATACTAACACTAGCATATCAATAACAGGCCAACAAGCAACTGAAAAACAGGCAATATACAAATGCCACAGAGGTGACAGAGAAATTAACAATGCTAAATGTTACTCCATCTAAGTACCGGATCACATAATAAACTATTTGAAGTACTGAGGATATCAGATAGTATGTGCTAGAGTAACTTCATGAAACATAGTCCACAGATAACATCAAGAAGAAAACCATATCAGCATTGAGAGAACAGATGGAGCTGAGAGTTTTAAAGTAAAAGAGATAGATTGCCTACATGGACTATGATATTCTCATATATTGATAGCAACGACTCAATGTTTTGATAGTGAGTCTGCAGCCTCAACTTAACCTGTAAGACAACAAAAGCAACAAGTGTGAGAAGTGGGTGCTCATGACACCATGTAAATTAATTTTCACAATCTACACAAACAGACAAGCAGCTTGTGAGAATATCTGATGGAAGAGAAGAAAATATGCAAATTACTCAAGACGAAGTTCAGTCATCATATTACATAATTGAAGTGGCTTGCACACAGAAATGTACAATTTCAGTATCATTGGTGTAAGTGCTTTCACCTCTAAAAAAATGTCAAGTGTGCCATTGGGTTTGAACATATATGCACTTTTAGCCATCGCTAGTAGGAGAGCGATAAAATGCATGGACCTCGTTTGACTTACTAGAAGACCAAAGAAAGACACTTTGCAGTAACACTATAACAGTAAGTCACTAACACCCATATAAGCACTCATATCCTGCTGGATGCTAAATACCCAACTATAAATTTCCAATTATTTTTACCAATAACTAGCAGAAATCCATACCTTTTCTTCTGTATCATCGAATCTATGTGTAAGCCTTGAAGCAATTTCTTCACTCTCTGGTGGAGAATACTTCAAATGATATATTTTCCCTGTGACAGGATCAAGGCGTCTTCCAACCACCCTTTCAACAAGGAGTTCATCTGGAACCTAGATTGGCAAAGAATGAGCTAAAGGTACAAATTTTGCATTCCTAAAACTAATTCATAGAAGATGAATCATGAAAATAGCAGAAATATTCCACAAAGGACATTGGTTACATATATATGGACCTCAACCGTATAAATCACAGTCTTCTTGACTTATCGAAATAGAATCAGGAGGTTGGGAATTTGGGATAGGCTGATATCTTGCGTGACAGGCATGCTAGGCAGCCGTGCAGGACCAAGACTTGCCGAAGAGGCAACAGTCGGTCAGGCCTAAGAAGTACTAGGAGATGGGCACAGTATGTAAATATTTTTTTCTACTTTTATGTAACTAACTCCAGAAAAGCAAAATAACTAACCAACATGTGACCTAACAATGCTCAGTCACAACTGGTGTTTCTTTATTTACTTTGCACAACCTATTCATTGATCTAAGAATAGCCAATAGCAGTGTTTTAATGCCTGGTTGCAGTGTTTAAAGATACACCACTACTAAGAGTAATGGTGACAGTTAGTCTAAAAGCTGAATATGTGGATTGTGTGTCAATGATTAGATGTAACTGGGCACTTACATCTAACAGAATGAAAGTATCAGGCTGGATTCCAAGAGTTTCCAACGCCATGGCCTGTGAATTGCTTCTCGGATACCCGTCCAATAGCCAGCCGTTTTCCTGAGCATCTGGTTGCAGAAGGCGCTCCTTTACCATCTGTCAGAAACCCACATTTCATTCATTTTTAGAAGCACTGCCAGCAAGCAATGGAGAACTGGAAAGAAAAGGTCACCCACATTGACAACAATCTCATCAGGCACCAGCTGGCCCTTCTCCATGAATTCCTTGGCCTGCTTCCCATTCTCGGATCCAGCAGCGATCTCCGCACGCAATAGATCTCCAGCAGAGATGTGCACCAGGCCATACTGCAAAAACCATAGAAATGCTTACTGAACAACCGCCAAGGTTTGTCCTCATCACACAGTGAACATGAGTACAATATGTGGCGTTATGAAGAGAAGAATTCAGAAATGGCATACAAGGCTGTTCCTGAATCTATGACTTACTTTGGACTTGATGAGCTCACACTGGGTGCCCTTACCGGACGCCGGAGCCCCTGCTATCATGACCTTGAGAGGGTCAGCCAAGGCTGCCACCACAGCCTGAAATGAAGAACCAGAAGGTAAGAATTCTGCGTATAATTAACAAGGAAAAGACACGGAAATGGGATTGGTAGGGTTAGCAAAAATCTAGCCTATGCTCCCCCAATACCCCCATGTCTGGGGAATCCTCCAAACCTGAGCAAGCAAGCAAGCTATACATGTGCGCCGGCTCCCCTTGTGCTATGCTAGCTAGTAACCGAACCAAATCGAAGCGAGCAACACGGAGCAAGCAAGAAAGCAATCACCTTGGTCGCCCGAGGCGAGGAGCGGGTCACCGGCGAGCGGCGGCCGGCGGTGCGGAGCCGGAGGGTGCGGGAGCTGGCGGGGGCGCCGGGGTAGAGGAGGCTGCCCTGGGAAAACGCCGACCTATGGGCCGTCGACTGCGGCGGTGAGAGGGAGGCCGCGGCGGCGGCGGCGCAGGTAGCGGCCATGGAGGAAGCCATGGCGGCGCCGGCGGAGCAGAAGCAGAAAAGGTAGACAACGAGACTGTGGACAGAAAAAAAGAGAGTTGCGCTTTCTTTCCCCCTCTGTTTTCCCTTTTTATAGTTAATCAGTTTGTTTTTTGAACTTTTTGAGGCCTCAAACTCGTGATCTTTTTTGTGTGGTTTTGGTTTCCGGTTCATCGATTTTATATATAAAATATAATTGTGGAGGTGGTTTCATAACCAGCATTCAAAATTCCCACTGTTTTTTTTGTGAAAAAACAGAAAGAAATTCCCACTGTAGTTTCCAATATTCAGCAGGCATGCTTGATATTGCTTCCCTCGTTTTGTTTGATCAGTGAAACATGCATGCATTTTTGTTCTTACAAAATATTTTGTTTATTTTTTCTTTTGTTTCTTTCTTGAATTCAGTGATGGGCTTGAGACGTATCGGACTGGGCCAAGCGAGCCCAGCCAGCCCATTTTGAACCTGACATTCTATGCAGTTTCCATGTTGATGCCAATTTATCACTTGACTTGATCGTGCCTGAACTCGATGGACGATGGGTCACTAGCTTTGCTTCCCTTTCTTTTGGTCAAATAGCACATGTTTCTTTTCTTGCCGAGTTCGGAGAAAAAAGATAGCACATGTTCCTGTTCGTCCAGCTTATGTTTATCCTGACTGACCAAACAAAGCTGCTGCAAAAGTCATCTGCGTTTCAGCTCAGAAAAGATAAAAAAGGGGCACCTGCATCCTTAGGATGCTGCCATAGCTGATTCACAATTGTAACCAACATGGAACTACATCCAACAAGAGCAGCAACAGATAGCAGTACTGCAGGAGCACCACGACTGCTCTATGTAATCTGTACACAATGGGATTGTTTCAGAGCCTCATCTCGGTGACCTGTGTTTAATGAATAAATCATCTGTTTATCCAACCGAAAAAAAATACTTGAGTTGATTTATATGATGATCTGAAGTGCAATCTTTTCTTTTCGATCGGGCCCTGTCGGTTCAGTCCCCATGAACCATGTGTCAATGCCTGATCAACTCTGCAAGTCAACCCTTGCAGCCTTTATCATCTCTTCCTTTTATTTTCATCACTTTGACAGTTGGGCAATGAGCTGAGTCCTGAGTGGCCGTACATGTCTGTCTACAAAAGCAAAGCCTGCTTCTTCCAAGTGTACATTGCATTGCTGGAAGGTGCATGTATGCATCCAGTTTTGTGCATTTGGCAGCAGCAGTTGTGCAGTTGAAACTTGCAAAGCTGTTGACTTTGTGGAAAAGAGAAAAAGGGAGCTGCACTGCAGGAAATCTTTGCTAGATACTACTCCTGATTGAAGGGGGCCATCCATAACCCACAGGATCCCCTATTTCTCTCGTTTTCTGTTGCTTAGATGTTCAGTTCATGATTGGGTTGTTGTTGCTTTAGCACTAGATAGTTTTTCTTCCACCGAACACAAAGAGTGATTACTACCGAGATGAACATTTTATCAAGGTCAAATATCCATATGAAGCTTATGGCAACAAATGTAAAGAACAAAAAAGAGAGAGAGATAAAACTGAGCATGGCATGTACGGGTAACCTGTTTGTTCTGAATTAGCAGCACACTTTGCAGCTGCATGACCTATTACTCCGGACAAATTCTTGAAATCAGGTATTGACAATAGCCTCAAATTGATCGCGGTAACAAGCTGGCTCTAGTCTTGTAGTCAACCGATTTCTTGAATAGTGAAAAAGGAAAGAAGTGAACAAAGAAGGAAACATGGTTGACATTCCAAAAGTCGGCGTATCCGCCACTCAATCAGTTGATGGACATTGTGCTGCTAGCATCGATCTGTAGCGCCGGTGGGATGAGCAATCAAAACAAAACAACCCAATCCATGTCACAGATCTCGGTAGACACGATCGGCGTGATGGGATAACACTGCAAGTTGCCCTAGTGCTGGTCACTCCGACTGAACAAAAAAGAAGACCAAGATGCATGCTTGTTTTCAGAGCTGGATTGGACCCTTCTTGAACAAAACAAGCACGCCATTTTGTTTCATCGCATGGCTTAACTACGATTGGATCATGCATCCTCACCAACTCAACAATGGCCGTCTCATTGCCACTCGCTAGCATCAGTACAGTGCAGTGCAGGTGACCATCTTGCAAGACAGCAAAAGCAATGGAAAGCCTGACAGAATCCGACGAGATGATGCATATAGCTCTTCCTCACCTTCCCAGTGAGGAGGATACATCAGGACGAAGGAACATTACTGACAAGAGTTTCTGCAGGAGGATCCATATGAGGCCAGTATCTCCTTGCCAACTATATTAGTACCTGAATCTTTCTCATGTCCCAATAATTGGTGGCTCCTGTAGTCTTACAGTTATAAAGATCACACAACAAATCAGATCAGGAGCAACTAGGGTGATCCTGACCCATCATCATTGTGAGCCTGAATCGAGTGCGGTGGTGCTTAACACAAGTCAACAAAAGCCTCTGATCAGGTCCACTTATGTCCTGAAAATGGCGTAGCATGTACATCAGACAGGACATGTTGCTGCATCACCTATCAAACCGCCTACTCCTTAAGCACTAAGTAAGAAATATGTGCCAAAGGGAAAGGGTTATTCCAGAGACTACTATTATATCATGATTTTCGGATGGGACAAGATACTCTCTGAGTAAACAAGCGATAATGATGCGCAATTAGGCAGGGCCAGTCATGGTAGAATAGAACTCACTTGGGGCTACTAGCTTCCTAATAGGTCCGCGCTTTGCACCGATGCGTAGATTAGTGATCCTTGATATAAGAGAGATTGTCCTGCTAAAGAAGATACATGCAAGTGGTAAAGCTGATTTGTGAAAAGTTGAGTGTCTTTCTAGTAAAGCTTCTTGTGCTACATGTAAAGAATAGATGCTTAACATTATTATGTTAACATGGCATGTGAGGAGCTGTCTTTGTATAGACAGGATCAAGAACAATGTAATAGTTACACCCTACTTTTTCTTGGTTATATAAGGTATAGTACGATTCGATTGATTCTTAGGGGGCTCCTTTTCTCAAATGTGGATTTTGAGGCATATGTAGGCATCATGGAACCATATGCCTTGCTTCGACATGTATTTTAAGTAGTGAACTGAGTATGAATAGATAACACCACTTGTAGGTAGATTCGTCCAATTTATGCAGGTACATATTCATTTGTTTTGGTAAAAATTCTTGCCATGTGAAATAGTACTCAAGAATCATGAAATCTTACTTGACATGAAGGTAGTTATTACTTTTCACAACTGTAAAATGTCCATGACTTTATTACTATAGCAGTTGAATAAAGGATCGCTTTAACGATAAATGCACTTTTCATTGTGGACAATAAGACTAACTTTATGATGCTTTGAGAGAATTCACCTTTCATTTGGCCTCTCTAAGTACAAAACGTTTCTTTCTTTCAAAGAAAAATATGAAAAACAGCTTGGTTGACTAATATACTAATAGTTACTACTTTACACTAGAAAGCTCCGAACATATAGCTTGGTAAGATGAGACAGCAGGAACTAGTGCACAGTTCTTTTGAAGTTGGATCACTACTTATGTGAGGCAACATTAACATCTATATCATTACGCATCCACTGTGGAAAGAATTACCAGCTAATTGGGGGTTTTCTTTTCAAGAAGATGATATTCCCTATGGTGGGAATACAAGAAGGGTCATTTCTTTAGATGTCAGACATATATATGGAATTAAATGAATATTTTCCACAAACAAGAGTTCATCTCTGTTTCATGGATTATTTCTGGATTGAAGCTCAGAGCACCGAGCAAATGATTATAGGGTCACCAGCTCTCTTGAATGTGTATATAATGCAGTGAAAAAAAAAGAAAGGAAGCATCATGATTCTTGAGACATGTCAGTGAGTAGTTTCAAAAAGAGAAAGACATGTTCATGTTCAGGGTTACAGTCATCTAGAACTGCCTACCAATTTATCTGTAGGAATCCAGGAAAATAAATACAAAATAGGGATAATATGTGGTTAGAAAAATTTAGATTTATTTATATGATAAATTCTCTATCACTTCGGCTAACAACAAGCGATATTATTTTTGTGGTTGGAAACTGTTTCAGCTTTTTTGTGGTTGCCTGTAAGCAACTTTGGATTGACTACTGTGCTGATAGCTAAGGAAAATATGCTGCTAGATAAGGAACCAGTGGCAGTGCATCCCTATCGGTACATTTCACTGCATAACGAACTAACTTATAATCTCGACTGGGAGCACAAGCAATGGTGTTGGATAAACTCTGAAATAAAATATTGCAGTATTGTTCACAGGCATAAGCTCTCACACACAGTAAATACCTTTTGGCCCTTAAAAAGCTGTGCATAATGCAATAGAGTGAAAGAAAGAAAGCATCTGGACACGCATGTTCATGTCCAGTGTTACAGTTACCTAAAAGTGCCTGCCAAATTTTCTGCAGAGCAAGCGAAAAAGCATGGTTCCAATTAAGCATCGCTTTCAGGAAAAAGACCGAAGTGTAGTGGAGTGAATTTTCAGATGGAGGTCCAGTAGCCACTGTGTCCCCCACAAAACACAAGGTCAGACAAAACTACACAATCAACTCATGCAAGCGATGAGGAGATGTCCGCCCACTTGAAGGTGAACCACTCAGTATATCGGCATATTGATCAGTTCCATGCACTCAAATCTCTCATTGAAAGTATACAAACTACTGCAGACACGTGTCGCCCATTGCGATTGCGCTCGATCTTCAAGCTTCAACAATTTCCCCATTGCTCCAGCTTGACCTGCAAATATGCCGTATTTCTCTTCATGTATCAACAAATGAATCAGAGCTCCTGCCCATGTTTCAGAAGAAGGGGAGAAAAGTTACCTGAATAACTCCATGAACTCTCCAGCAGTCGTTTTTTGGTTGAGTTAGTCTCTTTCCTGTTGTAGTTGGTGGCCTTCACGGTCACAAAAGTTGTTGTTCTTTTTTTTCCCCTTTTTTCTTTCTTCCTCTAATAAAATTTCACGGCAAAGCTCTTGCCGTCCGTTTGAAAAAAAAAACTCCATGAACTCAAACATGCCTTCTTATTTTTCTCACTGCACTACTGAATCTTTGAAACAGCAGAGTATATATCGGCATTATCTATATATGCAGGTTCAGAACTTTAGCATGGATTCAAAATTCAGTACTAGGATTAGTGTAACCTCAGTGAACGAGTAACTTTTAACTTTTACATGTACATATGGCTATCATTTCATTGCTCAAACTTTTTGTTAGCCCCGCCCCAGTTGCTAGTTCACTTTAGGAGTACTTAGCAAGCACAAAGGCACAAAGCCACCTGCCTTTTTCTCATCATCTCTGTGCCCTTTAATTGTTCCATGTTCCATCCATCACAGTTCACAGTTACCTCAAACACCATAAAGGCCGGCTCCTCTTCCACAAACACTCACCTCCTCTGCAGTCTGCACACCACTCAAACAAAGCACACTAGTGGAGTAGTATGTGCTAGAGCTGCAGCTCGGCATCATCAGAGGCCAGCCATGAAGAGCTCTTCATCAGCCGGTTCACTAAGGCTGAAACTGAAACAGGAGCAGGCATGCGATGGAAGCAGCAGCAAGATGCAGGGAAGCCTCGAGCTCAGGCTCGGCATCTCTTCGGACAATGGCGGCGGCGATCCGTGGGTTGGTGAAGGAGTGCACCCGTGGAGCCTGGCCTCGAGGCAGGAGAAGGCAGCAGCTCTGGAGCAAGCGCAGCAGCCGGTGGGATGGCCGCCGGTGTGCGCGTTCCGCAGGAGCCACCTGGCAGGCGGCGGCGCGAAGGCCGGCGAGGAGCCGGCGACGAGCAAGGTGGCTGGGGCGTCCGGCGAGAGGGAGAGGGAGAGGCCACCGGCGGCGGCGGCGGCGGCGGGCATGTTCGTGAAGGTGAACCTGGAGGGCTGCGCCGTCGGGAGGAAGGTGGACCTGCAGGCGCACCGCGGGTACGCGTCGCTGTCGCGCGCGCTGCAGGCCATGTTCCATGCCTTCCTCTCAGGTCGTCAGAGATCACATCGATCAGTTCATATATATATCCCTCGATCGTCTTGAGATCACCATGAGATTGTTTGATGGATTCTTGACGCTGTTCGTTGTCCTTATTTTCAGGTGGCCAGTGGAGGATCGCGGGCAGAGAGGACGACGACGATGAAGATGAGCGGTGGCGGCAGCCGCCGGAGCCGACGACGAAGAGCAGGAAGACGTACATCCTGCTGTACGAGGATCACGAGGGCGACCGGATGCTCGTCGGCGACGTGCCATGGGAGTAAGTTGTTTTTGTTCGATCTCTGCGCACGTGCACTCGCAGATGGAGAGATATCGAGGTCCTCCTCGATGCTGATCAGCTTTGGACCGTTGATTTAATTGCAGGATGTTCATGGCTTCGGTGAAGAGGCTCTACATCGCGCAGGACCCAATCAGGAAGAACTAGATAGAGAGAGAGACGTTTCTTGTTCCTGTGTGATCTAATCCAGCCCGTCTAGTAGTTTATATAGTGCATATATGCAGTAGGCATATGTAGGAAGTTTTGTTTGTGTAATTTTTTTTCAGACTTTGGTGAATTATTAAACGTCCATTAATTAGCTAATCACCTTTCCCTGCCTCAAACCTCTCCCATTTTAATGTATAACTAGCAAATATACCCGCACAACACGCGTGTTTTACCTTTGCTATATCGGTGATCACGACGCTACTGTTTTGACGATGAGTAGTCCGGGTCCCTATTTTATAGGACATGCCATCTTTGGTTCCTTTATATTTTGACGATGAGTAGTCCTGGATTCGAACTACGGAAAAAAAAGACACATGTAAGGTCGTAGAAGGTATAATATTTCAATCGAAAACGCGAGAACAATTTCATCTCGACAGATTTATAAAAAATACTTTGTTAAATTGCTTGTACCGTGTTCAAGGATTCGCATTACTCGATCCATTCGGCTTTGTAACTCGCTGTTGAATCGACCGGGCCACAAAGACATACGGCGCTGGACCGACTTTTTCACAAGGCCCAATGAAGGCCCAATACTATACAAGGCAGGCGCGCGAAACACAGGCCCAAAAGTCTCATATAGGCCGAACAGCCCATTAAATACTGTAGAAGGGAGGCCTACCTACTCTGACACAGCAAGTCTCTCCGGCCTCTCGTGTCCGGCCGTCTTCGTCTCCGCCTCCGCCTCCGTGTCTCCGCCGCCCGTTCCCGTTCCCTTCCTTCCCGCGCAGCGCGCGTCCCCCCCTCTCCGACCGCCGCGGCTCCACTCTCCGAGCTCCGCTGCTGCTGGGCGCCCCGCCCCCGGGATCGAATTCCTCCCCTCCCCTGGTAAGGAACCCTAGCTTCGCTTCGCTTCGATGGGTGTCCGTCTCCACCACCCAGTTCGTTTTTCCATTTGAAAATCCGGGGAATTCTTCACCGCCCGGCCCGGCGCGCAATCTGAGAAGCCTGAATAAATGCTTGTTCCTCCCCGCCGATTTGCAGCGCCTGCCTTCCTCACCCGCGCCGGTTGGTAACAAGCAGGAAGAAAAAAAAACAGCAGGATGAAGCGGAAGCGTGGCCGCAAGCCGGCGGCGAAGAAGGCTGCTGCTCCGGCGCGGGCGGCCGCCGCGGAGGCGGAGGAGTCCCCCTCGCCGGATCCCCCGTCCAGCCCCAGCACAGAGGCGACGAACAGCACGCCGGATCAGGCGGAGGAGGACACCACCGCGCCGCCCGTCACGGAAGCAGCAGTACCAGCAGCAGCGCCTGAACCACCACCACCACCTTCTGAGCCACCACAGAAGCCCAGCGCCACCGCCGCCCCAGCGAACCCTCCTCCTCCTCCGCCTCCTGTCGACATAACGTACACCAAGCCCAAGGTGGGCGCCGTGTACGGCCGCGTGAAGCTCAAGTTCAAGTCGTCCAAGGCGGTAGTAGACCCGCCGCCCCCGCAGCAGCAGCAGGCTTCTTCGGAAGCTCAGGCGTCGGCGGCGGCTGATGCTGGGAAATCCGAGAGCGCTGCTGTACCTGAAGTGATCGTCAAGGAAGCTGATGCGGAGAAGGCTGCTGTCGCAACGGACGGGCAGGCGTCGGAGCCGGGTGATGCGGATAAGGAAAAGGTGGCAAGGAAAGTAGGGGGCATCAAGATCAAGCCCGCGGGGTTATCTTCTGTAGGAAACAACAACACCCCGGATACGAAAGCTGATTCGGTAGATGAGCCCCTTCCGACCAGGCAGGAGGCTGTTTCGGAGGGCAAAGAAATAGAGGAAGCAATGGAGACGAGGAGCTCACAGGAGTCGGAGGAGAAGCAGTCTACTCCTGAACGTCAGCGAGATGACAAAGAGCTGGCTGCTGCGCTTGAAGTGAGTAGAATCCGGCCTACCTTTTCTTTTGAGATCTACTGCCCCTCAGAAGTTTTATCTGTATAAGGAGTCTGCATAAAGGTGATATACTGAAAGTCTGTTTGCAATTGTTTCCCAGGCTATTAAGAAAGTCATGAAGATGGACGCTGCTGAACCATTCAACATTCCAGTGGATCCCGTTGCATTAGGAATACCTGTGAGTATTTTGTACTACACATTGTGGTTTCTTTCATTTCAAATGCACCATAGCGATGCCTCTGTTAAGCATGGCTTGCCTATCCAGTGTGCCATGCCAGCAATGCAAAACTGTCCTGCAAAACCACTTCAGGGGGTTAATTAAATGGTCTTGAGTAGTTTAAGCTGCAAAATACCTGATTTCTTGGATGATCTATAACAATAATTAGTTGTTTCCTCCTCCGAGAAGTCATGGTGTATTATTCATAACTTCAAATAGAGCATAAACATGTATTCCTTTTGTCGTTTTCCCGAAATGCCTGGGTTTGCATATATTGCTAGTTCTATATTCGAATATCTAAATTTTGGGGTAGTACATTCAATTTCTGTTTCTTAGTACTGGTAGCTAGTTTTTTTTTCTTTTCACGGTCATGGCAATACTTATCTAGCTAGGACGGAAGCTTTACCTATTCTTAATGACTCTTCGAGCAAAACCCTGTGAGGTGGATTGCCTTGCCTGTAACAACAGGTCTACACTGTGCATATTGTGATACATAGAACACTGATAAGAGAGTAAGAAAGTTATCCTTCCTAGTATTTTGCAAAACCCTATTCTTAAGCATGGCTTGCCTGTCCAGTGAGGCGCACCAGCCAGGCAAAACCACCCTCTGAAACCACCACAGGATTTAATGAAACGGTATTGCCTAGTTTAAGTTGCATAACATGTGGTTTCTTGAGGACTGTATTCCTTCCAAATGAAAGAATTATAGCACTAGTTATCTCATCCTGAGTAGTTATGGTATATTATTGATCACTCACACTGGGTTCATAACTTCAGATACAGTTTCCAACTTTCTATAAAAGTGTGTTCAATTTGTCGTTATCCATGATTCTCTGTCTTCCATTGAGTTGCCTGTGTTACATGTACTGCCAATTCTATATTGGCGGCGCCTTCTATATTTGAACATCTAAATTTTGGGGTAGTGCATTCAAATTTTCTTTTCTTACTACTGGTAGTTAGACCTTTATCATGGGAATACTTGTCTAGCTAGGATGAAAGTTTTACCTATTCCTAGTGACTCTTCGAGCAAATCCCTGTGGGTGTAGATCTCCTTGCTGCACCCCAGGTGCATATGCTTCTAGATCTACTGCTATTGTAAAGTTTTTTTTTTGGCTTTTCTTTCACTTCGCCTGTTTCCCAACTAACACTTGTGAAACTTTACAGGACTATTTTGATATTATTGACACTCCTATGGATTTTGGCACAATATGTAAAAATTTGGAACGCGGTGACAAGTATATGAATTCAGAGGATGTATATAAGGATGTGCAATTCATATGGGATAACTGTACCAAGTACAACAGTAAAGGTGATTACATAATTGAGCTTATGAAACGGGTCAAGAAGGGCTTCATGAAAAATTGGTTGGCAGCAGGCTTGTATTCTGATGTGCCAGACAGTGGTAAGCATTGGATATCTGACAGCTTTCAACTTGTTCTTAGTTCATTTCCGTTCAATCTTTGACTTGATTCAATTCTTGCCAATTGCTACTATTTGAACTTTTCAAGTAATATATAAATGAAGTCGTTTATGTACGCCATCAATGTCTATTTTATATTTGATTCATTTTCATAACATTTATGGTTTATTATTTTGAAACATTCAATAAGCAGTGGGGAAAACAAAGCTGATTGCTTCATGTAGACACATAATGAATTGATGATGCTGTCATGGCACTCTTGTTCCGCATTTCGTTGCAACGGAAAACTATTCTTACACGCAACTGTCATTCATTTTGACCCATCTATAATTTTCTTTACATTTACATGTACGTGTGTTCAAATATATGATAACCCAAATGTTGTATAGGTGGCAATGACAATACCGGTGATGAGGATACCAAAGGCTACTCAAAGAGCAAATCTAAGAACAAAAGGCGACGCCCAGGGTATGTCATTAATCTATTATGACAGCTACATGCAAGTTTTTCTTAATCTATTCTAGAGGCAGGAATCTGATGTGTCATGCAACTTCAGCACTCATATACAATGGAATATTTGCAATGTATAGTTTGCTATTAAGGAGAGGTTGGAATTAGGGAAAGTATTCGAGAGGGAAAACAGACGACAAACCCCATTAGAGCATATGCTAGGGATTCTGCAACATTAACAACTTGGCAGTTTACAACTTACTCTGTTAGTCTTGTGTCAAGTGCTGGAATGGGATTTCCCGTTTGGTTTTGGATGCTTTTGGCTTTTGCATGTCTTTACTTCTTTAAAAGTCTCAGTTCCTGGTGGTGGTTGTCGTCATGATGCGCTCTAAACCGCCACCCTCTCAAATGAAACCAGTGCCGACAGGTGGCACCGCCCTCACGTGCGAATTGTTCGCGATGCCTTCCAAGCAAGCATTCTCAGTCCCCTCTCTCCGTCCATCTCTTCTCCCTCTCTCACTCTGTCATGCTGTCAGGAATGATAGAGCTCGAGGCAGTCAAAGGAGGGTTCCGACAAGGGTGCTGTGATCGGTTCTGCAATGACATAGCAGTATCAGATGAGGACCTTTGTGGCAGAAAGGTGACCGGATGTGGCTGACAGAGGTGCTCCATTCCTGCAGTCGGCATCTCACATTAGCTGGGTCCAACCAAAAATTGACCCTGCTGTAGTGGAAGTGCCGGCGTTGAACTGGCGATGAGGAGCATCTAAGCAGTAAACACAAGCTAGGTTTTAAAATTGGGCAAACGAAAAAAGCTTAGTCAAAGGGGAAAATGAGATTTGCCATTAGTTGCGGTGGATTGAGTCCATTGCAGGAGAGAGGGAGCTGAAGGGGGTTATAAGACTATTGGATCCCTGTCAGTTTCAGGGACTTTTCTATTTGTTTAATTAGCAGTGGGCCCACTTCCTCCCAGGTTTAGTTAGCCGGCAACATTAGTGCTTCAACTTTCTTTTAGGTGTAGTGCTTCTATTTTGGTTCAACGACATCTCTGCAAGAGAACTAATTGATTGCCTGGTAATTTGTGTGCGTGCCTGCATGCAGGTTAGATTGGTCAAGGTTTATTGAGTGTAGACGTTAGATAAGAAAATGTGAAAGCATTGCAAGGGGTTACTTCTGTATTTCTCCTTTCCCATGGAGTTTATGATTCTTGCTCACAATTATAATGGCAGCATTGCAACATATTACTTGGAAACAATAAATATGCACTGCAAATCTCTATATAAACTGGGAAAGGTGAAGTACCACAATATTTCACTACAACATTATTGGTATCCTAGAACACTGGCATGATTTAGTTTTTAGAATCTAGTCTCTTTTCTGTAAAGATCCAAGCAACACATGCACACACTGGCTAGTAATTTAATTAAAGATAACTTGAAAACTGTGATATTCAAAGGTCCTAAGAGAACTATATGAATATCTTTTTTTTTGAAGCTGTACAGCTCTTCAGGGTCTTCTGGTGCTATTCCATTTGCTCTTGTGACAATGGGTCAATGAAAATTGTTAACTAGCCAACCTATACTTATCTTGCAACATGGCCACTGAATCTGTACTCTCTGAAAAGAGTATTGATTCAGATCATCATTAATCAATACTAAGAGCTCTGTACACTAGAATTTTCCCAATGATGTTACTATCGAGGAAGTGCAATGGTACTATAACGCTATAGAATATATTTAATGTTTTTTTCTTTTCTTTTTCTTTTTCCCTTTTTTTAGGAGTTGTAGGGGAGGATCCTATTGACTATATTGTTTGGTGTTCTAACATGAGTCTTTGAATCCAGGAATGATCGCCACAAAAGTGACTGCATATGTGCTGTTTGTCAAGTTACAAGGCGTAAGAAGGAAAGGGATGAAATATTGGCTGTTGTAGATAATGAAACAGCTGCAATGGATAGTAACACTTATGATCAGCATGACATGGAGGTTAGCATGCACATCTAAATCCTTAGTTTGCATTTACATTGCACTATTCATGCTTTTCGGTCAAGGGTCTTCCCTAGTGTGCACTAGTTTTATTTCTCCATGTTTCTGCTGCCATTGCAGCGCTGTTTCCAAGGGAACAACTGTGCCCGTGTTATCTTCGATTATGTCTCAACATGAAAGTAGTAGAATCACATCACACTGTGTTAAATGAAATAGCCATGCATCTGTTATCTGCTTTGTTATGTTTCTAGTGCTTACATAACAAGATGCTGCTTGGTATGTATTACATCTGGTTAAATTGTCCAAGTATTGTTTTCGGCTTGTGTAATTGAAAATTTTCTCACCATGGATTTAGTCATGGCATTGTCTGTGTGTTTTTACTCTCTGTATTTTGTATAAGGATGTTCTTATTCTAATTGTGTAAAGAACTAAAGTTGCTTCCAAGCAAGCAGACCATCTTCTCCTTGAGCTAATTATATGCTTTGCATGTCAGGGAAACTCTGGTGCTAATAATCCTGCTAGTCATGATACTTCCTCTAGCCAGGAGCAACCACCACAGACTGATGTGTACAAAGAGACAGCGGAAGATTCTGGGATTCGGACAGAAGATGTTGGAAAATCCTCCAGTGATCGGCCTAGTTTGCCGCATCCTGACTATGAAGATGAGGGTTCTAGACAACTCTTTGAGGGAAAAGAACAGGCTGAGTATAGAGATATAAACAGCAATGAGCATACTCCCACTCAGCCTAACGAGTACTCTGATGTTGAGCATCACCAACAGAAGGTAACTGTAGCTATACTTCCAGGGCAGCCTCAGCATTTTGTTCCATGTATCTTTCCATTATTTGATAATATGCTAGGATTGATGGAGGCAAAAAGGTTAAGCTATATATTGCGTAGTGGTTGGGATCAATTGATTTCACAGTTTGACCTTCATTCATCGTGTCGTCCTCTGTCTGCTCTTATGTCACCTGGGCAATTTGGTTTTGGTCCCACTCACATGCCCTGTCGGTACAGCTGTTAGTGGCTTACTACTGCACTTTGCTGTTTCTCTTTGTTATCCCTGCACGACAGCTTAATAAGTACTACCAGCAGGCAGCAATCACTATAGTGGGCACAGAGTCATTGTTGTATGCCCTATGAATCTGCAGAAAAGGCTAATCTCTGCTTTTGTGTCATGTCATCACAGGCACAGATAGAGACCAGCCAAGAAGTTGAGATGGAGGAGGATTATCCCGTGCAGCAAGAGAACCCTTCATTCCTGCAGCTATGCGCGAGCCTGTTCCCCAGCAACCAGCGCTCCACACCCAGGGTCCGCCATTCGCTGTTCCGGCCCCGGCGCCGAGCTCCATTGAAGGAGAGCCCCCTGCATGTAGCCATGGCAGCTATAATGAAGCGTTAGGAATTTTGCAGTTCGGTTTCGTGCAAGAGAAGCTCCAGGCAGCGGCGCTCTGACTTTGGCAAAGCTGTACCCCGAAGACATGGAAGCTGGTTAGAATGATGAAGCTGATTAGTCTATACTTTACTCTGAGCTCAGAATCTGATCTGATGTAGGTGTGTGATTGGTTGAGCCATGCCTGTCTATTATAACATGGATTCAGAAATTCTCTTCGATTTTTGTATCAAGGCTAACTGTGGTAGCCACATGTTGCTCCATTCCTTGCCGGCCTGGCATAGGGTTGGCCTGAACACCACCCTATAATTGGATGATCCGAAGGATTTGTTTAGTGCTTGTGCAAATTCTTCTCTCCAACTGCCACCTGACCTGAGAGTCGCCGAAACTCAAACAGAACTTCGAT
The DNA here is from genome assembly GCA_900205405.1 of Echinochloa crus-galli. Classification (NCBI taxonomy): domain Eukaryota; kingdom Viridiplantae; phylum Streptophyta; class Magnoliopsida; order Poales; family Poaceae; genus Echinochloa; species Echinochloa crus-galli. The sequence continues at coordinate 1,056,069 of OAMR01000160.1, read as the reverse complement.
GGTTCAGAATTGAATATTGCTGTGAATATTCAATAATTTGCCGAATCAGTTGGTCCGAAAAACTGTCACCTACTCCAATGTGGTGCTTGGGACCATTATAATAAGGAATGGTGTATGGGCATGTGGCGCATCCTGTATGGTTTACTAAATGATTAGCTGGCGATAAAGCCTCTACTTATCGCTTAACGCTTGTCATTCGATACATGTGCTGGTTTGGTTTGGCTTCCAATGAAGAGGAAATTCGTGTCATGGGTTTGAAGGATGTTTTAAGCATTCCGTAATTCTCACTGAATGAGTATTCTTAACGACTTTGGTAGTACAGGTAGTAGTTTGCTTCTTGAGGCAGTAAACTAAACCTCGAGTGTACTGCAGGCAAGTATGTCCAAACCCTTCCCATTTTCACCGCCAAGAAAAGACCCTTGTTGGGAATGGTGGTTGGTGAAAACCAAAAACCAAAGGGTATGTTTGTTCCATGGTCCCTTCCGTTTCCGTAGCTAGGTTACCTTGGCAGGTCTGTTGATTATGACATAACACCACATGCGTCTAGGCTCCAACTCGTTCATGTTCTAACTTCTTCTCAATTGAAAGGTAGGAAGAGACGAGAACTATTCGTCCATCAGCGATTAGGCGCGTGGTGTCTCTACTTTTCATGAATTGCTTACAATTATAGTAACAAAGTCGAATGGTCTGAAATCTCTGGAGGGAGACAAAATTCGAAGCATCAGCAGACCCGTGTAATATAAATGAAAAGTATGAAGAGACGAGAAATATATTCGTGGACCCATAAAATTTGGCGTGTGATCTCCGTAGTACTTTTCAAGAACTGCTCACAATTACAGTAGAAACAAAAATGTTACAGTACAAAAAAAATGTTAGAATGGTTTGAAACCTCTGTGAAAAAAAGACAAAATTCACTGCATCAGCATCACCCCTCCTCCCTCGGTTGCTGGTAGTTGCAGCTTCTCCATTGACACTTGAATTTCAATGGACCAAGTCAAGTCTACCAAACCAACCCCAAATCCTGCAACCTCGCTCAACCTCAGCTCATCATCAATTCATCATCTCGAACAAACCGCTTTTTGTATTATTATTTACAAGCAGAAAATAAAAAAAATAAAAAATCCGCGGAAACGCGTTCCTTTTCCCTCCATCCACCTACTAGAAAGAAACAAAAAGCCAAAGCAAATCCAAGCAAAAGCAAAGCATCCTCCACTTCCTCCTTCTCCCTCCCACCTCTCGCTCTCTCTCGATTCTCCGATCGCCGCCGTCCACCGCCGGAGCCAAGCGACGGCTGCCTCAACCGCTCATGTCGTCTTCTCCCTCCGGATGCCAATGTCTCGCCATGTCCATGCCAACCACCGCCCTACCTTCCCCTTGCTCGTCGTGAGAAGAACGACGACGACGACGACGAGCTCGCTTCCTCTCTTCCTCGTTGTCGTCTTCTTCCTCCTCTCCGGCTGCTCGGCGTCGCGGCAGTTCTCCACGGTCGCCATCTCCCACGGGCCCAACGCCACCCTCGTGTGCGCGCTCGTCACCACCGCCGGCGGCGATGGCGATGCGGCGGCCACGGGCGGCTCCAGCTCCAAGCTGCACTGCAAGTCCCTCCCCGACGGCCGCGAGTTCGTGTACCCCTCCGCCGACATCCCCTACAACGCCATCGCCGCCGGCACCGACTTCCTCTGCGGCCTCATGGCCCCCGCCGGCGGCCACGCCGCCATGCGCTGGTGGTCCTTCTCCGAGGAGGCCGCGCTCAACCGCTCCCGCCCCGTCGGCCGCCGCCTCTACTGGGGCCCCTCCCTCCGCTCCCTCAACGCCGGCGGCGCCCACGTCTGCGGCCTCTCCGACGACCACGACCCCGCCTGCTGGGAGTGGCCGGAGCTCAAGCTCCCCAAGGGCCTCGACTTCTCCCGCATCGCCCTCGGCAAGGACTTCCTCTGCGGCGTCCCTTC
>OAMR01000160.1:998674-1051010 GCA_900205405.1 Echinochloa crus-galli | reverse complement strand
ATATTTTTCACATGGTTTATGTTTTATAAGAAAGATAAAATGCAGCTTTTGTTTTTTAAAAATATACGGTCATGCTAGTGATCCCGTTTATACAAGAAAGCGTGATTAAGTGCAAACTAAAAAATTGTACATGTAAAACATAATGTGTGAGAGCTGAAAAGGTTCCCGGCCTTGTCATCATGGTGTTCTGGTTCTATTCCTTTCACCTAAAATATCGTCACCTGTTGGTCATGCCTGAGATAAATCTTTGCTACCCTGGACAAGGATAATGATGTAATCTTATTATGAATCAAGACAGAAATAAAATGAAAGCATGCTATCTTCCAATTTTCGTAGTTTCTTGTTTGCTTGTGGTTGCTGAACACAGTATGTTGTTATTTTACCATGCCGGCCACTTGTTCTCTTAGTATTGATCATTCAAACATATCCTGATGTTTCTCATTTGATTCAGGTTCCGTCAAAATTGGTTCTTTTTCGAATGAGGATGGGCGCAGCTTGCAGAACTCTCGTTCTAGGGAAACTCTGGGGAAGTTTTTTTTTGGCCCTTGTAGTTTTAGGCATTTTATCTTGTTTTCGGAAAAGTTTGGAAGATAATTTAGTTTTGTTGGGTTTATATTTTTTGAGGGGTAGAATGAATCTTTTCAGTCAGTTTATTACGTTGGTTTTTCATTTTGGAAGACTATGCACATGACAAAAGGTCGATGCATAGTTCTCTTCTCCAAGCTGTATGCTGAAGTGACAGGAGGCACGGCCATACTGCCAATGCCAGCACCAAAAATCTGCAATGGCTGCTTGCTGAACAGCATGATGAAGCTTAGAATATGCCGGAAGGCTCTAGATGCAGTTTATATTTTCTGTAATAGCTGCTTGCTGAACGTTGTGACACTGGCTGTAGCTTGTCCTTCTGGGGTTGTTTTGTTTTCTGAACCGGACAACTTGAATGGTTCAGGAAAATAGATTACGCTTTCAGTCCTGGTCTTCAAACTCCTGCATCTACTGGCAGGCTACACCGCTACACATTGTTCTATGTGCTCTTGTTTCCATTTTCCTCTACGTCTCTGCCAATTCGTTGTTCGGATTGGAGATATCTGTGATACCGTATTCTCTCGCTGATGGTCGCTAGAACAATCACCATGGTTGGTTGGAATCTAGTGAAAACTGCCAATCTATTGCTACGGCTAAAGCAAGGTACATGCATCTCTCTCATTCAAAGTAGAAGATGACTCTCAAGTGTGTCAGAAACTCAGAACCCACGAGTCCTTTGAGGCTGTGTTTGGAGAGTTAGAAACTCAGAACTCACAACACACTGATAAATTACTATCTCGCGAGCAGCCTAATTGCTGTTCTCGTTTGTTGGTGTCTAATTGGGGAATGGCTCCGCTGGCTCAAGGATGAGAGCGTGTAGGGCAAGTACAACAGTGCAGACGGCTGCTGTTTTTTGGCACAAACAGACAGTTAAACAGACATGACAGCTAAATAGACATCTTATACAACAGTGCAGACAATTGTTGTCTACAGGGTAATTAATTTTCCAACACAAAATGACTTGAGGTACCTCCCTGAGTTTAGGACCACGAGCCACAGCCGTAGTCGTTGGACCAGGCACCGGCTCCGTCTCGAACGAAGCTCTCGGAGGGGGGTCTTTGCAAATTTGTTTGTGCATGTCTACGACAAAAGAGATGCGTTGTATGTGCCCTTAGGGCAGTTACATTGATGTCGTCTAATAGCCGGTCTCATGCAACGACACGTAATCTTCAGACGACTTATCAGATAACCTATACAATATGTTGTTGTTTTGGTTGTCTCATAGTAATACATTATCCCTTAATTTATGGGAAAATAGAGAAATATTATTGGTTGCATGGCAATTAAACTCATACAATGGTAGGGGAGTTGTCTCATACTCCTATAATTTAGCTCATGAGGCGGTTGTTTCGCGAAACAACGGCCTCATTCTCTCACCCCGCTCTCTCTCCTCCACATCAGCAAAAATCCTATATGGCACTGTATGAGACGACCTATGAGACCGCCGACGTGTAGCAATGTACCTGCCCTTAGGCGGGAGATTAGCGGCGTGGATTCCGCAAAGCAGCCAATGAACAGCAGCCAATGAACAGCAGCCAACTCGGCGTTCAAGCTTCAAAAGGCAACGAACTTTTCTCCTCGAGTCCTCCTTTTCAAGCCAACTGGTGAATGCCCTTTCTTTTCAAAAAAGAAAAAAAACTGGTCAATGCCCTGACATGTGGACCCAACGGAGCCCAAAGAGCCAGGGTTCAACTGCGAGCGTCATCGGAGCTGCGAGAGGTCTACATGCACCGGGTCATATCATTTCAAAACCGGACGTCCCGGACGCCCGGCCGAAGCACCGGTGGCTCACGGGCGGATTGGCGCCCCTTTGTCCTCTGCCACACCTGTGGCTGTTGGCTCCACGTGAACCAACCCACCCACTCCTCGACTTCTCCGGCGGCCACCCGCACCGCCTTTCGCCGCCACAGCCGCAAACCCCTCCTCTCCCCCTTCCCTTTCCGCCACTTACCGGCCTCCGCCAGAATGCGGCTCCTTCTCCGCCGCTCCCTCTCCGCCGCGGCGGCCGCCTCCTGCCGCCCCGGCCGCGGCCTCTCCCCGGCCGTCTCGCGCCCTCCGTGGGCGATGATCTACGACACGGAGGAGATGGTCAGGTCGCCGGAGCTGCGCGCGTCGTTCCAGCTCGCCGAGCCCACGCGCGCCTCCCACCTCCGCGTCCCCGAGCACCTCATCGACCCGTGGCCCCGCCCCGACCCCAACGGCGATATCTTGCCCCTCGTCGGCGGCGGCGTCCTCGCCGCGAGTGGCGACGGCCTCCTCCTCCTCGACTTCATGGACGCCCGCGCCACAGCTCTCGTCGTCGCCAAGCTCGGCACCGCTCAGGCGCGCCAACTCATGGGCTTAAACATGGACCCCAACAAGACGCGCTTCGTCTACAACCCGCTCAGTGGCCAGCTGTTCGGCTCGGCGGTGCTCGCGGCGGCGGGGACGACGTACGTTGTACCTCGTGGCGTTCAGGAAGCAGGAGAAGAAGAAGACGCTGCGGCTCGGGGAGTCGTCGTCGTGGCGGTTGTGCCGCGACGTGGAGGCCATGGTGATGCCGGCGCCGCCTCAGGTGTCGCCGCTGCGGCCGGCGCGGCCGCTCGGGTGCGAGGAGTTCACGCTCCGGGAGCTGTCGCGCCTCACCGGCGGCTTCGCGGAGGAGGCCAAGATCGGGAGCGGCAGCTTCGGGTGCGTGTACTGCGCCAAGCTCCCCGACGGGCGCGAGGTCGCCATCAAGCGCGCCGAGCGCGGCTGCGGCGGGCGCCGGCGCCGGCAGCGCTTCGACGCGGAGCGCGCGTTCCGGGCGGAGCTCCGGCTGCTGTCCCGCGTCAACCACCGCAACCTCGTGCAGCTGCTGGGCTTCTGCGAGGAACGCGGCGAGCGCATCCTCGTGTTCGAGTTCATGCCCCACGGCGCGCTCCACGACCACCTCCACGGCGGCGGCGGCCATGGCGGCTCGTCGCCGCTGTTCGCGTCGTGGGAGGCGCGGCTGCGGGTGGCGCTGGACGCGGCGCGCGGCGTGGAGTACCTGCATTGCTACGCCGTGCCGCCCATAATCCACCGCGACGTCAAGCCCTCCAACATCCTCCTCGACGCCGACTGGACGGCCAAGGTCTCCGACTTCGGCCTCTCCCTCGCCTGCGGCGGCGCCGCCGCCGCTGCCGCCGCCTCGTCGTCCGCCACCGCCGGCACCGTCGGGTACATCGACCCGGAGTACTACCGGCTGCAGGAGCTCACGGAGCGGAGCGACGTCTACAGCTTCGGCGTCGTGCTGCTGGAGCTCGTCACCGGCCGGAAGGCCATCCACCGGACCAGCAGCCAGGACGGCGGCAGCGGCTCGCCGCGGAACGTCATCGAGTTCGCCGTGCCGGCGGTGGAGACGGGGAGCATCTCCAAGATCCTCGACAGCCGCGTGCCGCCGCCGCGGGGGCACGAGGTGGAGGCGGTGGCGCGGGTGGCCAAGATCGCCGCCGAGTGCGTGCGGCCGAGGGGGCGCTCGAGGCCGGTCATGTCGGAGGTCGTGGCCGAGCTGGAGTGGGCGGTGACACTCTGCGAGGAGTCAGTCGTCCTCTCCGGCTCCGGCGCCGGCGGCGCCGGGCAGGACAGCTCGCGGCGCGGCGGCTCCGACGACCTGTCGCGGTCGCGATCGCGCTCCGAGTCCGATGATCCGAGCCCGTTCCACACACGAGAGCTCGGCTTCGGCTTCGGCTTCGGCGTCAGCTCGTCGAGCCGCCCCGTCACCCATGGCAGGTCTCACTCCACAATGTAAAATCTTTTTTTCTTTTTTTTTCTGTTGGTATAGGTTGGATTAGTTGCTGTCTATAAACATTTTCAAAAGGAAAAAAAAAACACAGAGAGAGAAATTCTTCGTCGTCCATCGACGAACCGGATTGATTGATGGGCCGGCCGGCCGGCCGGTCTCATGTTAATTGTTTATATGATTTAATTTAAAGTTTTGATGATTTGTAAAAAGAAAGAAAAGAAGGGAGATCGAAAAATCTCGGCTCAGTGATCGAGTGTTTGACAAAATCTGACATGTAGAGAGAGAAGAAGTTTGGATTAATTAGTGGGAGAGTTGTAATTAAGTAGAGGGAGGATCGGAGCTAGTTTTTGTTTTTGTTTACGTACGTTTTCTTGGGGTTGGTAGAGAGGTTAGATCGAGAGTAGGGATCGAAGACCGACCATATGTAGGTGTAAGTTAACTTGTGGGTGTGGAGATGTAACAACTGTACTTAATTCAACTACCTGATGCTATACATGATGGATTGGTGCAATCATCAGTCATACAATCATTTGTTTGATTCTCGATCACAACCGTCGTGTGTGACAATACTCCTATCCGGCCTGTTGCTTTGCTGTTCTCTCTCATTTTATATATATTGCCAGCAATTATTTGTGTTTATATAGGTAGTATGGATTATTATTTGATCATTTAAATTCCTAGCTTATCTCCTGCAACAATTCCAGACTAGCTAGCTATTTTGTTTGCAAGAATACTAATTAATAATTCAACAGATTTGAATAGGATGTGCAGCAATTATTTTTTTCACTTATAGTTTTGTTTTATTCATTACATGCTATATAAGAAAATCATTTCCAGACGGACCACAATAATAAGAAATAATTTTGCTGTTGACAAGAACTTCAACATAAATTAATTAATTCAACTAATTTGAGTAGGATGGATGAACGCTACTGATTCTTCAGGATCAAGTCCACTTCCGCTGGAAATTATGAGTAAAAATTAGTCTAATCGTCTACTGATTGTCTAGAAAAGTCATGACAGCTAGCTAATAAGAGAAAGAAAGAGAGAGATGCTAGAAGGCAGGCAGGAGGTAGCAAAATTTTCCTTGCAGCTTACGCAGCATGGAATTGAATACCGATGCTATGTTTCTCCAAAACTCGCTGGAAACATCGATATCAAGGAAGAAGTTAGCGTACCATTTGGTGGAGGCCCCAATTCACCAACTGCTCACCAAATCCTCATCCAAGTTTATATACTGCCAGTTGCATGATCATTTCCAGTAGTACGAAATGGTCTCACCCTATTGCAAATTATGCATGTAAATTCGTCTCTACGTGTACACACACACCACACCATGCATGCAAAAGGTAATATTAAGTACACACCATTTCTTGCAATTTTTAGTCCAATTGCTGGCACACCATGGCAACAAAAGGTAATATGAAAGGAAGAGAAGGTGGCAAGTGAAAGGGAGCGGCTGCTCTGCCAGTAGCTAGGATTCCATCCACACCAAGGACCCATTCCAAACAAAGAGTCCATAAAAAAAAAAGAAAAATCCAAACAAAGAGAAGGTGACAAAGAGTCTAAACAAAGAATATATATTACACACGTATATATATGCAGGCTAGCTGTTGATAGTTTCTAGTAGTTTGTGTTGGTCTGGTCAACTCGATCGATCCTGATCACAGATCAGCAGGGCCAGGCCAGGTCAGAGCCTTGCAAGCCGGCCGGGATTCAGACAAGAGCAAGTCAACGCCACACCGGGCCAGACGAAGCTTAGCTGTAATCGGAGACTCTGTAATCTGTTTTCTGTTCCGACGCGGTTGCCTGCACACTCTCTCTCACTGACAGGCAGGGCCCGCACACGCATACTGACGAAGAACGAGACAATCACAATCACAACAGCAACGACGCAGAAATCCAGGAAACGGAGGGATAGAAAAGAATGTCTTTTTGCGACGTTCTTCCATGGAATCGAAAGTGAGATTGATTGCCGCGTATTGGGAAATTTTATTCTCTTTGCGCTTTCGGAAATTGGAAGCTTGCTCCCGGGCCCCTCTGTTTTTGTTTCTGCTGTTCATCTTCTCTCGTCCCGTTCGTTTGGATTGTTTCCAGCGAGCCAACAGTGTTTTTCTCTCAGCAAAAACGTTTTTTTCTCAGCAAAAACCAGCGCCAGCCACCAGCCACCAACCAGCCAGCGGTGTTTTTCTCTCAGCAAAAACCAGCGCCAGCCACCAACCACCAGCCAAACGAACTGTGTTATTTGCTTCACATTAGCTTTACTGATGATCGCGGCAACTGCTCCCTCCACTGGTTTCACATCGATCTCTACCGTCCTTTTCTTGGTGGATGGCTGGCTGCTACGCATCGAGCTTCCGTACGCACGGTTCCATGTTTGATAAATGCGCCATAGCAGTGTTGATAATATCTGAAACAACGCATAGCTTCATGCCATTATTAGGCTGGCGTGGACATGACACCTAATGTGCTGATACTCAACTTCATAGTTGAAACTATCTAGTAAATACGATACGGATTTAAAACGCGCAAATACACTTGCACGATCTCACCCTGTATAATAAATATATATGTATGCACAGACACCATTTTTATGAATGTGTCCGAGAGACCAAGCGAGAGACCATTTATTTATTTTAATAAATAAATAACTCTTTTTTATTTGAAACAGAAAATGCCCTACAAGAAAATGCATTTCCAGAGCAGGTGAAGAACCAATCCTCAAAATAGACCATTATTTCTAGCACCATTATGTAGCCCCGGCCGCTTGCCAAAGTCGGTCTTAAAAATGTATTTTACTCAGCCCTAGAAATACTTACAGCCCTAGAAAAATGTATTTCTGAGCAGCCGTTAGGCATTAGGCCGGTGCATATGGTTGCAGCAATAGCAACCGGCCGGCCGGGTAGATACGCCAAACATTGACATGTCCATGTATCTGTCAGAGACAAGTCAAGGCTACCTCAAACTGCGTATACGTCTGCACAGTGCAAATGCTGTTCTCACAGTCACAGGTTAACGTACGTGTACATTACTGCACCTTTACGCAAGTGTACGTGCTGATGATCATACTCATGACGAATAATTGTACTCTTGACTCTTTGAGTAGGAAAGTACAGTAGGTTATAAGAAATTTAATTAGTTTTTGGAAAAATTAATAAGGAGTACTGAAGGCGACCGTGTAAACGTCTTTAGACGACATAATAAGGAGTATATGAATGCACTTGATTTACAAATGTGTCGATGGTACGTAGTGTAGACAAATGAAGAAGCGTGCACGTACGTACGTATGTAGTGTAGTGTAGACTCAAGAGCATGTCAGATTTTTGGAATAATAAGGCGGCTCATCAAGAAATTAAACGACCATATCGTTGTTGGTCCATCCGGTAGATCCCTAGTTGTTGATGATACGTACTGCATTTGTGTTTTTTGTCAACTGTTTGACACTGTAGTGGTGACTAGGACGTTTACCTGCTACACCAAGCCCATGCACACGCTGCTACCTTAGTCGTGAAGAATGAACGTACTTATTTGATTGTTTTAAACATGCATATTACATTCAAAAAACGGATGGAGTATATATATTAATTACTGCCTTCTGATGTCATCATATATCTTCTTTCCAAATTCCTATATTGTTGAGAGTAGTAATAAACTGCTCTATTTTTGTAGGAAGGAATTGAAATATGTCCAAGGAATTGAAATATGTCCCCTATAACAACATGTCCAACGAAGCAAAGGAAATAGGTAGGTAGGTAGGTAGGTATACATCTTGACTCAGTAAAGTACTACGTACTACATATATGTTCATTAATATACATGCCGAATAATTCTCTTATAGGAGAACACCCGGCCTTTTCAGTCATGCACGTCATAATTCATATATGAAAAGCTGAAAACGAAATGTCAGCATCATATCATATATGATGGCTGCAAAGACTCAAGACTGTGTGTGTACACCTGTTAATCACTGCGGCCTCCTTAGCTCTTAATTTTCCTAGAAAGGATTAATAGATCTATCCCCAAGTACTGTATATTAGCTAACAACAAAGTGTATATGAATACGCGTGAAGTGGTAATGGATGTCGGTTTCAGGAAAAGCTATAGCTGTCTACCAACAGCCGCTTGCTGCTGTATCATTATATATATTCCTGATCCATGAACGATCGAATACAATGTGATCACTCTCGATGGGTCGATCGCAAGATGATCGATCTGAAGATCTTGGCGACAGCGTACGTCGTTTTCAAACCCCATCTCTTTGTCTGCTTTGTTCCATGAAACATCACACACTCTGCCGCTGCAAACTAATTTCAATAGGCGGCCTGTGCCTGATGAATACTGCTCTGTTCCATGAATGCAACAGCAAGCAAGCTTCCTCTTCCTTCCCATTCCCATGGATGCATATTTTCAATAATGGACGTAACAGGCACGAATATATATGAATCGTCTGCACTGCAGAGTAATCATCTTGTTTCGGCGACGATTCAATGCAACACTATACATGGTCGATTGTCTTGTTGCTGTTACTGTTATTAATTTTGGTAACCTTTACTGCAAACAAATTAAATCTGGTTATTATTATTTTTGAGCGAGAGTCACACAACAGACAAGCAGCCCTACCGGCCTACCCTAGCTAGGCGTGCGTCTCCATCCATGTACAAAATTCAATCGGGAAACAACGTACTCTGATCAACTGATGAAACGATCCAAAGAGAATCGCGCGTGTGTTCTTGTTGGCGACAGGGACGGGACGAAGGCGACTGACTCTCTGCAGATTGGATCAAGGCCCGGCCGCTGGCGTAGAGTGCGGAACAGCGACGACAAGGGGGCAAGTGGATGCAATGCAACAGCGCGCAAGAATGGGCTGCATCTTAATCTAAAAACCCCCAATTCGATTATTCATTCTGCGCTTCAGAATTCCGGTTGAAAAAACAAATTATAGAGCACATCAGAACACGCACCCTTATTGAAACTGTCAGTTCAAGGTATGTACAGTGTTTCTGATTGGATTCATCTGTAGGAATAATCGTCGTCGTCAGTGCCCTACATCTTATCTCGCCTTGAATATATAAATTACACGCAAATATATATAAACTTTATTCATTTGGTTTCATATGCATGTTCGTCTGATTTTAATTTCCTCGGACCTTTCTTAATGCAACAAGATGCATGCACAAGTTCTGCGCGTGTTCCACAACTTGCTCATGTTTGTTGCTTCAGATATATTATTACGAATCAAGTAGTCACATCTAACTAAATATCTCTAGTTAGGTGAAGTAACCGGCCGGGCTTATTTCTTCATTCGCCAGCAGTTTGTTGTCTACGCCTCCACATAAACGAGTGGTATATTCCTCGCAAAAAAAAAAAACGGGAGTAATATAGCTGCCTGCACCTGTCATCTTAGTAAAGGCAAGAACGTCTCCATCACCAAACTGAAACTTATCGATCAATCACCCCCATCGTCTCTCCTCATCTTCAGAGTTGGTTTTGACCGTGAGCTCATGCAACAGTTAACGGTGACCAGCTAACCACCCCGCAAATTTACCAACACCAAAGTAATCTTCTTAAGTTATTCATAATCTTCAAGGAAATAAAAGTAAAGAGCAGATCCTCTGACAGATCATGTGTTTCTGCACAAGTGTAATTACCGACCGAAAGCTAGCTGTCCCTCCATCATTTGCATTTGTACAAAAGAAACACTTTCACCTGATGGATGCCCTAGCTTTTCTGATGGGAAGAAGATCGATCATGTCCAGATTTCACGGCGACGGAAACAACATGGTGGAAAAGGCGAACACAAAAGCTAAGAAATGTGTTCATCAAGTCTCTCCTCGTGTCAACTTTACAAATATACATGATGATGTCAATACACCAAACCAGTATCATGTTCTGTTTGGATTCATCGATCTGTAGGAATAATCGTTGTCGTCAGTGCCCTACATCTTATCTCTCCTTGAATATCTATATTGCACGCAAATATATAAACTTTATTCATTTGGTTTCATATGCATGTTCGTCTGATTTTAATTTCCTCGGACCTTTCTTAATGCAACAAGATGCATGCACAAGTTCTGCGCGTGTTCCACAACTTGCTCATGTTTGTTGCTTCAGATATATTATTACGAATCAAGTAGTCACATCTAACTAAATATCTCTAGTTAGGTGAAGTAACCGGCCGGGCTTATTTCTTCATTCGCCAGCAGTTTGTTGTCTACGCCTCCACATAAACGAGTGGTATATTCCTCGCAAAAAAAAAAAACGGGAGTAATATAGCTGCCTGCACCTGTCATCTTAGTAAAGGCAAGAACGTCTCCATCACCAAACTGAAACTTATCGATCAATCACCCCCATCGTCTCTCCTCATCTTCAGAGTTGGTTTTGACCGTGAGCTCATGCAACAGTTAACGGTGACCAGCTAACCACCCCGCAAATTTACCAACACCAAAGTAATCTTCTTAAGTTATTCATAATCTTCAAGGAAATAAAAGTAAAGAGCAGATCCTCTGACAGATCATGTGTTTCTGCACAAGTGTAATTACCGACCGAAAGCTAGCTGTCCCTCCATCATTTGCATTTGTACAAAAGAAACACTTTCACCTGATGGATGCCCTAGCTTTTCTGATGGGAAGAAGATCGATCATGTCCAGATTTCACGGCGACGGAAACAACATGGTGGAAAAGGCGAACACAAAAGCTAAGAAATGTGTTCATCAAGTCTCTCCTCGTGTCAACTTTACAAATATACATGATGATGTCAATACACCAAACCAGTATCATGATCATCACGATTCAGAAGGATCTCAAAATTAAAGAGAGCATGCAAGACTTTGTTTTGGCTTATCATTCAAGGGAAAACAGAAGAGTGCTGTAGTACAAACTCTAGAAGCAAGGCAACATTTGCAGTACAACAATCAGAGAGAGAGAGAGAATGAAATTCTACTTTCACCATCAGTCTCGAAACGAACAAAGAAAAACAAATTCAGTTACCTGTTAGTGTATTGCGGAAAGGAGGGCGCACCGGTGGCGTAAGATGATAGGGAAATTAAAGAGAAGGTTTTGACATGATTTTCCTAGCTAGTTATAAAGAGGGTCACATCTCAAAAGTAGGTAATAGCCTTGCCTAATAAGATAAGACTAGGGGGCAGGTTAGGTAGCAGTTGCTTAGTATAAGCATCATACTGATTTTAGATTTCTTGTAATCGCTCTGTTCGCTTGGCTTATCATACTCATTAACATTTTCATGCAGAAACATTATTACAAGACATATAAGCCAAGAATAATGCAAAGAAAATGCTGACAAGCAATAATTCTTTTCACGGAAAGAAAATTTAAGTTATTACTACCAAACACTCAGTATCATGATTCGCGGTATAGTCAACCGATATTTGATGAGAGAGGTACCAAAGTCAGAGTAGTGAAATCAAATGTTTCTTTCAGAAATATCTGTGTAGTGTTCTGTTGTATGCAGCTGGTAGCGGTGGTGCAAATCTTTTCTCCTCTTTTCGTGCAATATATACACGGACTCTGGAATGGACCATCCAACTCCTCAACCTTTCACGGGGATCATGTGAGAAAATTCATATAACACTACTTTCTTTGCGATTCACAGCACAATCTTACCTTTTCCCCAATTCATGGAAGAGCTTCAATTCTAACATAATTTTTTATTTAGTCGATACTTGGCACATGGAAATTTCAATGATAAATTCTGACTCTCCCGCAAGAACGGGAAGATTATTAGCTTATTAGTAGTAAATCACTGGTATTTTGTTTGACATTAAAGAAGAAATAGTAGTAGGTAGGTTGGACATTACTATCTTCTAGATCTAAAAATTCAGATGGACTAACCAAATAAGGCTCGAGAGAAAATTATGGCCAAGACGAGAATGAGATATGCAGCTCATGTAGCACAAAACAAACGAAAGAGTAGTTATAAATGGATAGGATATCAAACTGGCATTAGTTCGGCAAACTAGCAACGATGGCATCATGTTGTTCTTGGACATGATATTTATTAAATCTCAAACATGTTTCTATACTATACTACTCTTTTCTTTTGAGAAATATATATACTACTCTTTGAATTGGTGCTCCATCATGGGCTAGGAATTTTAAGGGATACTTGAAATTTTGGTATACTGCTAATCAAAATTATTTATTTTTGCGCAAGAATGCATAATTTTTTTTCTTATTTTCCATGGATGGTATAAACTGAATCAGTTGGTGTGAATAAACATTTTTAAAAAGGGAATGTCAGGAAATGAGAATAGCATCTCCTTTTATGTCATATTTATGTTTTTTCTACGAAACTTAAGTACAAATGCAGACCCTCACATGTATGTACACTCAGTCTATGAATACGCATATACAAACACCCGCTAAGTCGGGGCCAGACTCGAATCTGGGTGGAGAGGTTTTACCGCAAGTAACCTTACCGACTGATCTATGATGATCACTTCTCATGTTCATTTATGTTGTAATGACAATTTCACATAATCAAGTGCACTTTATTATTATACATCCTGCTTTTGTTGTCCTAACAACTTTAGTAGGATCAACTGATCGATCAAGTCCTCTTTATTGGAGATTACCAATTCTAGCCTAATAGTCTGTTAATTGTGTACAAAAGTCGTGACAGATAGCTAATTGAGAGGGATATACTAGAAGGCGGCTAGCAGATTTTCTATGAAGCTTACGCATGAAACTGAATACCCATCCGATGGCCATGGTTCCCAAAAACTCCCTCTATGAGATCAATAAAACTATCCCAAAAAACATCCATGATCCATCCTCCACCAATGCAAGGTAGAACCATTTGGTGCAGGCTCTAACCGCTTATTACCAAAGGACCTAGTTAGCTCCAGAGAAAGAAAATATCAAACCAAGAATAAGTCTTTTACCATCTGTTCCTTAAATGAACACACGTTACACCTTGTCGTTGAACCCACGCACGATTAGTCGATCCCTATGACATACACATGCAAATGCTACCATACACACTACTATTTTTAGTCCAATTACTACTTAGTTTAGTACAAATGTAAAAATACACCTGCATTTATACGTGCTCCAAGTGTACATGAGATGATGACGCCCTAGTTCATACTAGTACAACCATGACAAGAAACTAAGATAGCTAGGTAATATGAAAACAGAGTGGCAAAGTGAAACACAGCCGGGATTCCATCCACACTTGACCTTTCCAAACAAAGAGAAGGGTCAGCTCTTGGGGCCGGGCCAGCTGGTCAGGTCAGGGCAAGCCGGGATTCAGGGCTAGCTCTGAAGTCCGAATAATGGAGCTAAGTCAACGCCACAACAGACAAGAGCTAGCTGCAATTGGAGACCTTCTCCCTTCTTGTTCGTTCGACGCGGTTATTAGTTGCGAGGCCATGCCGACCTGCCTGTCTTCTCCTCTGTCTCTAGCTCTCAGTGTCTACACACACAGCGAGTACGTACAGGACCTGTAGACACACTGACGAAGAGGAAGATAAGAATATCAATCATCGCAGCAACACGCTTATTATTACAGCACTATTTTTCGTCTTGGCGTTTTCAGGGAAAAGTTGGGGCCGAAAGTTCTAAGATTGCCGCGTATTGGAATGTGAGAGTTTGTCGTTTCAAGCAACTTACCAAGGTTCTTTCTTTTGTGTCCTTTCGGAAATTGGAAGTTTCTGGGGCCCTCTGTTCTTGCCTTAATTTGTTGCAGAATTTCATTTCTCTCCTTCACATTAGCTTTAGTTTAGTTACTGACTGCAACTGATGCACTCCTTTCACATCTCGATAGATATCCAAATACAGGTTTTATTGTACTCTCAACAAGTCAACATACAGTCCTTTTTCATTGTGGCTGCTAATTCCCACGGTGCCAAATAATCCTGCATCCACGTGGAAGGCAACTGCCAGCTAGGTCATCAACAGTTTTATATGTAGTCCTTTTTTCGGGGTAAGTTTCATCATCATAGAGTAATCTGCACAAGGGTTGGCCATCGATCCTTAATTCCTAATGGTCTAATCTCCATTTGGAGATGTACGTCCATACATATGCATGAATCACCTCACTGTTGCGTCACCAACTGAAATATCACCTCCTCTTTAACTGAGTTAGCGAAATGCTTTTACTTTGATATTTATCCGAAACAACATCATGCATTCATGCTCCCTTCCATTTTAAAGTGTATTCATAGGGTGAATGTGCAGTGTAGTATTTAGGTGTCTATGTATGTACTATGTTTTGCAAATTTAGAAAATATGAGAAGTTTTAGCTGTCATGCATAAATAAAGCTTCTCTAATTTAATCAAATTTATAAGCGTCTACTATCAAATTAGTTTATCATAAAATCCACTTTGAAGCATGTTTAGATAATATAATTAATGAATTTATTCATTATTGTAGGTGTTAATATTTGTTTCTATAAACTTAGTCAAAATTAGAAAAAACTGAGAGACAAAACTGAAACATCGGATGGATAAAACTAAAACGTGGATAATATATAGTGAAGCCTAATAATGTACTACCCCCGGTTTAAATTATAGTTCGTTTGACTTTTTTACTCTAAGTTTGACAGCTCGTCTTATTCAAAAATTTGTGCAAATTATCATACTTTTTGTGATGGCTTGATTTATTAATAAAAAAAATCTTCAAAAATGCCTTAAATTTGACTATATTTACACAAATTTTTTAATAAGACAAGAAGTCAAGCTTGTGGTAAAAAAATCAAACGAACTATAATTTGTAATGAAGGTAGTATTACCGAGATTGCAACCTTCTTATTAACTGCAAAGTTAACCTATCTAACTGATGTGCCAAGGCTCTGGTGGTTCCAGATCCAGGTAGCAACTAGCGAGCTCATGGTTTTATAATTAGGTGAGATGTTGATTTGCAAAGGAAGATGTGAGTCTACACACGCGCTGCAAACGATAGGTTTTGGACCGATGCACTAGTAGTGCAGTGTAAGGAAAACGATCGCAATATATCGGACAAAAAGGAGCAAACCGGGCACAAACTCTAAACGTGCAACTCCAATCGTGGTGAACTCTCCAATGCACCTATACCACAGACACGTCTTTGAGCATTGCCGTATATATCTTATCATCTCTCATTAACATTAACTGAAAAATGCTATATATCCTTCGAAAATATATAATCTATATATCAGTAGCCAGAGTTTTCTTCCACAGCTAGCTATAGCAGCGCGGTCAAAGTTTTAAAAAGTTTGATTCAAACATACATTTTTGTACACACGATTATTCAACTTGATCAAAACGGTACGTACACGTAGGAGTGTAGTAGGACAAATCTGATGAGAGGTTCATGCATGCATGGGAACCCAAAGTTGTGATGATGATATATGAGCCGTTAGGCTGGTGTGGTGTAGCAATTAGCCAGTAGATATAATAAGCCGCCGAACGTTGAAATCCAATTAAGTATCCATATATATATCACAGTCAAAGTCATCAAGGCTAGGCATCAATTTGTGTGATTCCTGCAAATAGCGCATGCGTACACGTATTCACTCTAAGTGCTGTCCACAAGATCGAGTTCACATCTCACCTTGACGCAACTTAATTACCGGCTCGATCATGCATATTCTTCACATAGTGAAAACGCACATGACAGATTCAAGGAAAGTAGGTAGGGAAGTTAACTAATGAGTAGTGCTGTGTAAACGTACGTCTTAGACAACATACGTACATAGACATCAAATTATAAACGGCAAATGTAATTTAGATTACTATGTAAGAAGCATGTATGTACATACGTTTTTAGATTACTTTTATATGGACGATCGGAGCATATAAAAAAGTTTCATGTCAAGCTTTTGTGGTGCTGCTGATCGACACCGGCCAATAACGTACAGTTTGCGAAGTGCTGAAACGATCGTTGCTCAATCCGGCAGCCCTAGCTAGTTGATGCATGCCTATGTGTTCTTTTGTCAACTGTATGACACTGTAGTCCTGACTACAGCGTTTACCTGCTACACGTACACCAAGCCCATGCATGCAGATCGAACGGCTACATATATTATTAGTATCAGCTTTTGATCTCGTCATCCCTCTGAATATAGCTGCTGCTTTAATTTCTCTCTGCTCTGCAGGTTCACATATGCAATGCAATGCAATGCACAGAAGTAACTGATACAGAACGAGCGAGATACTACTCCTTTTGACATATGGAAGGCAGTAGGTAGATAGGTGTATATATTTTGACTAACATCATATGCCATTATAAAAAAGTAATATAAAGTAACCCCCTATTTCAATCTAAATTATACACACAAACACACACATATATATACATGCACCATTATAAAAAGATAATCTAAAACAACACCATAAGCAGTAGGAGGCCAGGCTGAACAATAGAGATGAAGTCTTAAATTTTCTACCTTGAGCTCCCGCTTTCTTCATATATGCCTCATGCTAGCTCATGCTCATCATGCATATGGTACGTAATGGACACGCATGCATGATGGTACGGCGTCCAATTTATTTGAAGGAGGAGGAAGATGATCGATGAACACGTACGCAATGCTTACGCCAACGCTGCGTCGGCTCGATCTCATCGTCCATCCGCGTCTACATGAGTACCCTTTCAACGATAACGTACGCGTGGACGCGTGGTCGATCTGAGGCCACTACAAGAAAAACTCACATCCGCCTCTCTTATAGGCCTCGGCACCGTTTCAACCCGGCGCTAAAGGTACATTAGCACCGGGTGCAAAATTTAAGTGCTCCCGGAGACCATTTAGCACCGGTTGGTAACACCAACCAGTGCTAAAAGGTGACCTTTAGCACCGGGTGGTGTTACGATCCGGTGCTAAAGCCCCTCGACCCTTTAGCACCGGGTGGTGTTACGATCCGGTGCTAAAGGCCTTTTAGCACCGGTTTGTGTTACGATCCGGTGCTAAATGGGGTGTTGCATGTTACTTTAAAAGGAAAGCATATTCTATTCCATTATTCCATCACATGTGCCAAGTAGTTGAGATAGTTAGGTGGGTACGCGCGAGCCAAGAGGTCTTGAGTTCGAATCCCCGCAGCAGCGCACATATTTTTTGACGAATGGGACACCTTTAGCACCGGTTATTTGACCCGGTGCTAAAGAAGCGACCCTTTAGCCTCGGAGGAATAGCTAGTAGATTCATTAAGTTACCCTGTGTTGTCTGGGACTTCCCAACCGGTGCCAAAGTGGATCATTCTAGTAGTGGGCCATGAGAAGTATTGTATGCTAAATCTAAAAAACGCGCCATCGAATGTGTATATACACATAATGCATGGTAATAATGGATTAAGGAGGTCCAAATTCAAGCTAGGAGGAAGAGCATGCATCTGATGAGCACACACGTGCGTGCATTATTCATTAATTACTTGACCATGCATGAATGCATGCATCGATCCCAAGTCTCAACGACTGACCATTCCGTCTTGTCGATCGATCGGGTGATTCAGTGATATATATGTGCTGTCGTCAGACATACAATTTGCTCAACGGATGTCGTCGTCAAATTAAGCTGAGCCGGCCTGAGAGCTTGCATGCATGATGTGAATGCATGAGAATGATCTACAAATTAAAATTAAGCCCGATTATCAGTCCGTCGTGCATGCATGATGTGAAACTAAACCCTTCCATATTTCACGACCAAGTCTCGGTCAGGCCACGTCCATCCGGCCATTGATCTGACCTGAATTGCTAGTCTTCATGCAGCGCGCGTCTCGATCTACAACTACAACCATGAGGATATGATCCTATTTAATGGATGCTTTAATTTGCATGGAAGGAAGAAGTTGCTGCTTAATTTGCGCTCCGATTCAAGTCTGCAATTCAATCCTGTGGAAAAAAAACAAACAAGCTGCAAGAGTATGACAGTTCAGCTCAGTTAATATTAACTGTATTTATAGCACATAAAACACTGAAGACACTACCATTAATCAATAATACAATGCCATGCGATGCAAATTGATTCATTCTACAGTTTTATGCGTATGATCTGCTCTTGATTCTCCCTGCATCTTGCAGTATCTCTTTATTTAATCGTCAGGCGGAAAACTTTGGTTTCATTTTATATATTGAGCACCACACATCGTGCGCAATTCTCCAACGTGTGCAAGAAAGATGTAACACCCAAAAATGCTCAATTTAAAATTTTTTGGCATTTAATTAATTAAATAGAGCTTGCTCCTATTTATTATAGGCTAAATAATAATTTTTAATAATAATAATAATAATAATAATAATAATAATAATAATAATAATAATAATAATAATAATAATAATAATAATAATAATAATAATAATAATAATAATAATAAGAATAAGAATAACAACAACAACAACAACGCAACCTCATCGAGATCATGCAAAACAACACTTTAATTTGTTTCTTCCACATACATTATGGACTGAGGTGTCATCTAAATATCTCTAGTTAGGTGGTCGCCAAAAGTCCCTCGTTTAATTCTGCTGTTGTCCACCAGCAGCATGCATGTTGCGGCAACAATATAATGAATGATCGATAGCAGCTGCACCTGCCATCATATGAAAGAAAAGCAACAATGGCTCCCCATCATCAAAGTGAAACTTATCGATCAATCGCCCCCTCCAACTTTTCCTAATCTTCATAGTCAGTTCTGACCGTGAGCTCGTGCAACAGTTCATGGCGACTGGCCAACCACCTGACAAATTTACCAACACCAAAGTAAGCTTGTAAGGTACATTCTTAAAGGAAATAAAAAGCACAGGTCCTTTAACACATACCATGCCTTTCTGCACAAGTGAAAATGCCAAAAGCCATCTCTCCATCATTGCATTTCTTACAGACAAATTCACTTTCATTCTCACCTTACCCGATGTTGGATCGAGATCGATGCCTAGCTCGCTTTTTTATGTGAATGAAGATCAAGATGAGATTTTTGATGGGAAATGGAACAACATGATGCATGGAATGGAGAAAGGAAAACATAAGCATTGTGTTCAACAAGTTTCTCTCCGTGTCAACTCTTCAAATAAACGCGCACGCATGATGATATCCATCTACTACCAAATCAGTAGCAGGATCATGAGTCTTAGAGAGAACACGAAGGACTTTGTTTGGCTTACCATCGAAGGCAAACCAGAAGGTTAGTAGTACAAGCTCTAGAAGAAGACAGCACGTGCAGTACGACACTGAAAGAGGAACAGACAAGAACATTGTAGTCTGAACGAAATTCAACTGTCACCACCAAACTCGAAGCGAAAGCGAAAATTCAGTTACCTGTGAAAAATAAGGGCACAAGTGGCGTAAGACGATAGAGAAATTAAAGGGGAGGTTTCAACATGATTTTCCAGGATATTAAGAGGGTCACATCTCAAGGGTAGGTAATGGCCTTGCCTCATAAGAAAAAGGGCCAGGTTAGGTAATAGCTGGCTTGTGGAAGCGTTGTGTTAATTCTAGATTTCTTGGAGCATTTGCCCGCGGCGTCATCTGATTTCAGCTTCACGGATTTTTTGGAGGAGTTTCTGACTTCGCCGTGGTGGCTTGTGTGTGGCACGTGTGGAAATTTACTGACAGATGTAGCTACTGGTAGTGATCAAGTTCAGTAATTTCAAGGGTCTGGTTACTAGAAACTGCAAGTTGTTTGATCGTTTGACAAGGAAAGAATAACACAGTAGGAGCAGATTTTGGTTGCGCGTTACTATCTTCTAGAGGTCAGAGAAACACACTGGACTCTTGGGAATGTCAAGAATACAAAATGGAGATGCAGATCATACAGCAGAAGATAACAAAATGGAATAAGTATATACAAGTAAACAGGATGACAAGCACGTACGGGTGGAATGGTATAAAGTTAAATTCGAATCTCTATTTTGAACGTTTCGGAGTGGACAAATTGGCGACACTACTAGCATCACCAGCTCACCTCAGCAGCATTTCAGACGAGACGCAGCAGCTATTTTCACACGCTGGTTTCTTGTCGGTGATGGTTGCAGCAACGTACATAACCGTGTTGGCTGCAGCTGGTCCTTCTCTAGCGAAAACTCCATGGGGCGAACAGTTTTATGCATGTCTTCATGTTCAAGTCACCTCCCAAGTCCAGCATGATGAATGTTCAGAGTTCAGACCAAGGTTTTCAACTGCAAGCAGCTTCTAGTTCAATATACACGGTCACTTAAGCAACAATTTGTATCGTCGGTTCTGTTTTCTGGCTTCCAACTCATCTACTCCAACTAACTTGCATCTGATACTGCTTTATATTGTAGCTCTCGGAGAGTCCTTGTTATTATGCATTTGCTGATCTCAAAAGATGAAGTCCTTGTTCATGCTTCCCCAAAACTATTTCACTGCAGTGTTTTTTTTACACGTATTTTACTGCAGTGTTGCAAGGCTGCAACATATTGGTCCCCATCCCCATAACCTCCTCTGGAACTGATCAACAAACCCCTCAGCCTTTTCACGCGTGGATCATGCATGTGACAAGCTCACCCAGGGACAAAAAACGTACTTTTCGATCAGTAAGATTTCAGTTTTCGCCGATTTTCTTGAATAGCTTCTGGACATTATCTTCGATTTAGTCAACAAATTCACCAATTTAGGCTTGGCAGGAGCTACAAGTGGACAGGATTGCCAGTATGAGAATGTGATGCAGCTGCTGCAGCACAAGGAAACACAAGCCACGCACCGAGAGTAACTAGGCTAGCAGGCCGCTAGGCTTTGACGTTACATTACAAAATATATTAAGTTCAGCTTCCAATTGATTTTGGTTTTACATTCAAAATTAGGTGGAAAAAATAAATAAGTGCTTTTACAGGTTTGGTGCAACTAGCCGCCGCCAAAACGCAAACCCTTTACTTATTGGTAAATCTGAGCATGCACATTGCATGATGGGCTGAGGCACGTTACGCCACTAGACACTGTCAGCACAACCATAACCAAATAAAAAAAGACTTGATAACCTTTTTTGGAAATGTGGATGGCAATTGTACTGCAGGCACGGGCACCCGCAGCAGGTGCACAAAATATCACCCGCGGGCATGCATAAATTTAAGGGGATTGTTGGCTAATGGCTACGTAGGCGATATGCTGCTGTTGCTTGCTTCTCAATCATGGGCCGTAGCCAAGTGAAGCCCATATAGTCTAGGCCCATGTGTAGCCCAGGGACGTCCACCACGTCCGGACGAAATCCTGGTTGACCTTGGATCGGTGTTGTTGTTACTGTAATTAACAAGGTGTGCTAAGAAAATGTTACTAATTAACAAGGCCAGTAAAATTTCGTGTCCATGGAACATCGTCAATGGTTGGCATTGAACATCAATGACTGTTGTTTAAGATGTATGTTTATATGGTTGAATGTATATTTTGAAGGGAGTGGCGGATCCACCACCGTAGCTGTATATGCTCTCTCTCATCTCAACGCGTCTTTCTCCTTGTCCGTCCGTGGAAATGATCGATGATGTTATTTCCTTGGCATCACTACACTCATCGTCATTGCATGGCGGCTTCTCTCGTATGTGAATCTCCTTCAAATTAACCGCTGCTCGCACCAGACAGCGTAGGAACGTAACAATCCCTTGCGATCCTCCGGTGGTGCTGTAAAAGCCCCGGATTGTGAGCCGAGCCAGGTTTGAATTCGGTGCTTGAATCTGGCGGGTAGAACATTCCTCATCTTGGTCGGGAACTTACTTGCGATGTTCGATCTCATCAAGCTGCCAGCTGCATTATTCATGGTCACATAGCTGCAGGAACTCAGACAATGCAATGCAATAGAGGCACTGTGTAAGTCAGTCAATATGCTCAGCTAGCTCCTCGTGAATCCAATATTGGACGTACGTACCTTGATGCCAAGCTCCTTTAGGTTGGGTGCAGCTTGCTTGCAGTAGGAACATGGTCCAAGGCAGGCCGCACTCCTCGTGAACATTGAGTATCCAGAGATGCTGCAGGTTGCGAAATATGGCCGTAAACAGTCTCGAGGCTTCAGGTTTAACCCAGATCTGCACAACACAATATATTGATGGAACAGATATGTTAATTAGCTAGACAGAGAGCACGTACACTACTACTGGATATTGTATTATCTCGTGCAATGCAAATAGGTGACAACACTTACGTCCACGCCTCTAAAGTTGATCCGCATGTTGCTGACGGCAGTGTTGGCAAGGATCTTACTTAAACTGACCTCCCGGTGCCCAATCTGTAGTGTATTGGACAGGATGATCGAGCGTCTTGAGCTGTGGGACATGTCCAAACGACATTGGCTGCTGCTGCTGCCGCTGCCTATCATCATCATCATCAGAATTTCCCCAGTTTCTGTAAGCAAATCGTTCCAGCTTGGGAAGCCAAGCGAGGTCCACGCCTCGGAAGGCGCAGAAGGTGATGCTCATGTCAGTGAGCCGCGCATGGCGCACGCTCCACGGCCGCCGCTTGCTGGCCACCCTGACGCCGGAGTTGGACAAGGAGAGGGTCTCCAGATTGGCGCAGACGCCGAGGACGTCGTCGAGGTCGTCGGCGGCGGCGCGGACAACCCGGCCCAGGTGGAATTTGCATGCCCTCGTCATTGGGCCGCCCACGCCACCAGCCTCTCTTCTCTTCTCTGGACCGACCTGCGACGAGAGAGCCTCCAACAGTAACAGGCCGAGCCCATCTATCCATGCTGTCCTGTCCAGATTGGGAGGGCTGGGCAGGTCGGCGGCCTGCTGGCGAGTTGGGCTAGCAGGGCTGGGCATCGTTCCCCTTCCAGCTCCTCTTCCGTTGGCGCTGCGGCTGCTCAGGTTGTAAAATCTAGCCGATTGCAGAGCTTGTAAAATCTAAATCTCACCACCACAAGCTTGTACCTCAAACGGCAGTTTTCCTGCAAGCAGCAACACGAGCGCTTCAATATTGAAGCCCCAGGAGGCCACGAATGCCATTGCTTGTTTGACATTTGGAGAAACAAAGGAAACAATACCAGACACAGGCCCCGTTCTAGCCAATCAGAATTCAGACAAACACACCCACGAGTCGAGTCCGACAGCAAAGTTAAAGGGAGGAAACAAGGGAGGAGAAAAAACAAGGTAGTAGCATATAAAACGGCACAAACAAGGGAGGAAACAAAAAACAAATCATTGATATATCTGTGAGATTTCTAAATTCGTTCGACAAGTTCAAACATACACAACAGGAGGCGCCCCGCTTGGAGGCCGGCCAGGTCGGCAATAGACACCCAGCATGTAAACGTTTGGTGACATACCCTCACGGACTAACAAGACTACACAACACAATGGCCTTATTCCTCGTCATCCGCAGACCCGTCCTTGAGGTGCAGATGCTTCTCCCTCCTCTGGAAATCCGTCAGGCCTTTGCCGCTCCCAGTCACACCCACCTTACCTCTGTGGTCATCCGGTGACTTGAAGATGCTCTCCTTCTTGCGACCAGAGAAGAAACCCACCTGAAAACAAAACCACCCAAATTCAGCTCATTCTGTTGCATGACGAGTCTCAACCATTGTACACTACAACGATGCTGGGATGTTCAGTCATGATAAGCTTGGAAGATTAGGCTGGTACCTTGGGAGCGCATACAGACATCTAACTTTAGTGGACAAGTGCCTAGCCAAATTAACAGAGGGCGGAACACAGAAAAGGCTACCTTTTTAGCTTTCCCCTTGGTCGTTTGAAACTGCTGCCATGCATTCTGCCGCTTGTTTTGTGCAAATTCAAGCTGCTCAAACCGGGCTTTTGATTTGAAAGCATGTATTTTCTTACGCTTTGCAGCTTTCTGCAAACACAAAGGCTAGTCAGAACACATAATGATACCTCCTCAAGATTTAGATTGGTTGCAAGGCACATTATAATTTCGATTTCAATGGTCTCAGAACAACACTGAATTGTAATATTCAACTAAATTGCCAATAAGTTAGACAAAAGGCTGAATTCACTTACCACATCCTCAGGATCACTTGGTTCAATACGAAGTTTGGCAGGCAAGCTACGTGCCTGAAAATCAGATGTTGCGGCTTGTTCAATTTTCCTCTTTATTGCCATTTTCGTAGCTTCAGCTTCCTTTTCAGCTTGTCGCAAAGCATCAGCCGCTTCTTCCTCAAGCGGCCTCACATTATCTGGGTCCACCTATAAAAGGCAGTGAAATTAACAATTTGGAACAACAATATTATTACTAGTAATAAAGAAAAAAATAAATGAATAATACAGCAATTACAAGATAAATATAAAATAGTATAAAGAAATAAGTAGGATGACATAATAGCTGTCTCAAATGTCTACAGATGTAAAAGTAGATTAGGCACATGTTCACGAGATAAAACAACTCATTTCTGTATTAGCTATAAACTTATGTCAGTCATTTGACAAATAACATTTGAATTTGCAAATCCATCGCATGAGTGAGAAGCCATTCAGTTATCTCATAAATGAAGGAATAGCTTCATGCTCTACACTCATGTATCAATATATACCTCCTATAAATATTATACTTGTGCTACTCATGGACTTGCTTTCCTCTTCTATTTAAAAGAAGAAAAAACTGATACTTTCTGAATGGGGAGCATACCTCTTCCCTGTTTCCCCAGCCATCATAGGCTACATAATATCCATTTGGTGTCAAAGCTTCAACTGTTGCATTGTACCTGGCAATTCAGCTAATCAATATGCTGTAGTGGAATGATGTACAAAACAAAAGGACAATATCATACTCATGCAAACAGTAATGGTATATCAAAGACAAACTTACCATTCCCCATCTTCACTCCACACGGCCTGCACTCTAGTCCCAACCGCAAACTTATGGGAATGTTCAACATCATCCAGTCCCTGCCACAAGACTAAATGTGTCAAGACTCAAGAGTATGTAGGAAGACAGCAAGACATAATATTTCAAAATAACTAGTACAAATGTAATTCATCAGCACATTCTGTTAATCTATGGAACAATTAGAATGTATTTGTCTTATGCAGCTAACAAAAGGAAAAGTTTGATACAACAAAAATCCAGTGCTGTCTGTGAAGAATAGAGCTACCTCTGACTGCACTTCAGCCGAATAATTCGGTGGTGATAGACCTGCAACATTCTGGGCACTCTCAGTTTGCTTTGCAGTTGCCAAAAGCTCTTCGGTTAACATAATGACCTGCAGTGGTCACAAAAACTAACATTAAGCATCATCATAAGCCAACCTCCCAGTATTATTAAATATGTGCTCATTATCAAGATCCAACTTAGAACAGCAGCATCGACACCCAATATCAGGAGGAGGTACTCTAGCATGAGACACGAACCTGCAATCAATCAAGATAAAAGGGTAATGGACAACTTTGAAGCCATGGGATTTTATACGCTGTTTTCATTACTGCTAATATTTTGCTCAGACAGTCCCTACCATTGTTTTAACCAACCTTCTCACCTTTCAATGCTACAAAAATTCTAAATTCCCCCAAAAATAAATCTCCTGTTGCAAGCTGCCTTTTCATGCTACCTTGCTGGGCAGGTTCCTTGTAACAAAGAAGAGAAAGAAATCGATAGCTACAGTCCCCAAAATCAGAGAAGAAATCAAATATCCTTTTCTGAGAATCAATTTGGCATAGTATCTGATGGATAGTTAATACCAGAACAGGGACATCACTGTATAAAAGAAATAAGAACATTAACTCACCTCCTGAAGCTCTTTCTCCATATCAAGATATTCAGAAATTCCAGGGTCATCCTTTTTCTCCTTAATAAGCTTCTTAACCTATGATTCATGGACAAAAGACACATCCATATATACAAGAATTAGATTACTATAAGACGAATAACAAGAAATATTTCACAGCAAATGAATTTGGCAAGAAAAATAAGGCAAGAAAAATAGCATGAAACTAAAATGAGAAAGAGATACATGGCAAATAAGGATCTAGACTAGAGCAAACATCATTACTAATAAGTGATCAAGTGAAATGTGGTGCCACTACATCATACTTGTGGCGGTTTCCAGGCAGAACAAACAGTGTATCGCAGTTGCCTGAACAACATCGTTTCTCAAACTAAAATAACTAGAGTTAAAGATAAGAATGATAGATAGGTAGACAAAGGGTCCAAATAAGAGTACTGACCTTAGAACCAAAGGTTCAACATTAAAATGCATGCCATGAAGTCTGTAACTACACAATTGTATGCATTCAATGTTCTGTTAACCAAATAACCATATATTATTATAGTACATGCTTCGTTATGCAAAACAACTTAACAGAATTTTCAATAAATAAAGCACGTGTCAAAGGCTCAATGCATCAAAAGGCCAGTTAACATCTAAACAACTTTACCTCAGCCAACTTAACTCATACCAAATCCTTTTTCAGAATCATAAACTAGGCAAGGAGGACAACTTCCAAGAACTAGGCACGAGTAGATTCTGCCTGTTAACATTTTCAGTATACAGAGCTCCCAAAGGGCACCTTGTATTGGTTCACAGGCAGCTTTAGTCGCTAATTCATTCCAAAAACAGGTCTGATTTTGACAAGTCATAGCCATTTTTTTGT
Organism: Echinochloa crus-galli; assembly: GCA_900205405.1. Lineage (NCBI taxonomy): Eukaryota > Viridiplantae > Streptophyta > Magnoliopsida > Poales > Poaceae > Echinochloa > Echinochloa crus-galli. The sequence goes on along the minus strand of OAMR01000160.1, from coordinate 1,024,206 downwards.
TACTGTACAAATAGCTAACACAGGCACAAGTCATACAACATCATCAAAATTGAATCGCCACCCAAATGCGTAAATCCTCTAAGCTGAATGTGACATAGCACAGCAAAACTAGAACATATGTCTTCCTAACTCTCAAGGTAAGGCTAAGCTTAATCCTACAAATTGATATACAAGATTAAGAAGAAATAAAACCCAGATTTCGCCAAGCATACCCTGTCTCTTATACGAACAACCCTGACAACAACCAAAATTCGATTAATTAGTTAGTTACTTTTAAACCAATCAATCACTAAACCCTAAATCGGCACCCCCAGCAACGCACGACCCTAATCAGCAAGCAGGCAGCACAAATCCTCCCTCAATAGAACGCACCGACACAGAAGACACCCAGCCACAAGGAATAATCCCAAGACGGAAGGGGCCAAGCGAGATCGAGGGGAGGAGGGAGAGGAGAACCTCGCGGAGCTGGTCCTTGTAGGTGGAGAGGTTGGAGGCGAGCTCCTCCACGCTCAGGTCCTCCATGGCCTGCCGCCTCTGCCTCCGCCGCCGATTCGCTCCCTGATGCTTCTGCTCGACTCGACTCGACTCGATTCGATTCGAGTGCTCGGCTCTCTTCCCCCAATTCGAGTTCGATTTCCCTGGATTTTATTAGCAGAGAATAACAAGAGGCAGACATGGGCCAGGCCCATCCTTGGCAAGTTTGAGCCCATAACATATCCAAACAAAAAAATACTACGTACTCCACTGAGAGCAACATAACAAAACCGAAATTGTGATCGAACAGGAATATGTTCAGATTTCAACTATTTTCAATTCAATTTGCACAGTAACAAGCAATTGGACTAAAGGACTCCTGCTGGGCTAGATTGAACCCCTGAATCTACTCCTCTCCATGGATTTTCACTCGCAAAGACTACCCTTACGATCTAAGCAGCCAGTGTCGATTGAACCCCTGAATCTACTCCTCTCCATGGATAGATTTTCACTCGCAAAGACTACCCCTACGATCTAAGCAGTGTCGGTGAAGCTGCAGGTAGTGTCGAGCGCCGCGCTCACCCGATCCCCAATCTTCTTCACGATCGCTCGCATCATCACGTCGCCGGCTCTCTCGACTGGGTTGAAGGCGACGTAGGCGGCGATCTCGTTGCAGATGGCGCTGGCCTCGCCCTCGAAGGTGCCGCCGACCCCGTGCGCCCTCGCCTTGAGCTCCTCCCCGCACTCGCGCAGCGTGTCGACGAGCAGCTTGCTCCATGGGTCGGCGTCGAGGGCGGGAAGCAGAGCAGTGTCGAGGACGCAGAGGAGGGTGGCGGCGCTGACGAGGTGGTCGATCGCGGCCGCGTTGGTGACGCGCGACGCCTGCACGCGCTTGCGCACCGCCTCCCGCTGGTGCACGCGGAAGAGCTCGGAGAGGGCCGCCGCGTCGCGCACCGGGATGCTCGCCACGGTGACGCTGAGGGGGCGGTGGGCCTCGGCGGTGTCGAGCAGGGCCCTCGTGGCGTCGCCGAGGGAACGGAAGCGGGTCGGGACGGGGACGAGGGCGGGGAAGTAGTTGGAGGGGAAGGCGGCGGCCATCCTTGCCCCCCTCTCTCTCGTCTCGGAATGGATTTTGATTCGGGTGAGACGTGACAGAAGCGGCGGCGCTCCCATTTTATTCAAGGTGGTTGGGTGGCAGCTGGCGCACCCAGCTGTCACCCGGTGAGCAGGAAGGGTTTTTTTTGTTCTTTTATTTTTTTGCTTTCTTATTTTGTTTTTTCCTTCTACTTTTTATTAAAAAAAGGCATACAAGCACGATGGTTTCCATAAAAAACATTAAGATTGTACTGGTAAAATGCGTTGTTATGGGTGCTTCTCCGTTTCTAAATCGCCATTTGCTCACTCCTAATTCACTCACTTTATGCCTGATTGACATGGCACAAGCATGATCTCTTTGTTTTCTTTTACTATGCTTATAGCTACAATGTATATATGTGTGTTAATTCATGATGAATATAATATGAAAAGGTCTGTATAACCCCCAACGTATCGAGGGTCGACCACGTCACCCCCTACTATGTAAAACCGGATATTTAACCCCCTGACCTTTGCAGAAACGATTAAATAACCGAGTAAGGTGGTTTTGAATAGTGGTGGTTCTTTATATTTATAGGGTGGGATGGTCTTACCCCGTTTGAGTCGGTTACAATATGGGACAAAACTCGGAATCCTAAACCTAGTCAAATTACAGATCAAAACCGGTCTGACCTGGGAAACCGGTATGACCGGTTTGTCCGAGTGCATAATCTTCCCAAAGCCATAACTCTCTCATCCGGAGTTCAAATTATGAGTTCCACGTATGCATCTTGATCATATTGACGAGAGCTACACAATGGTGAAGTCTGATTTGTATTTTGACAAAGTTTTCTAAACCGGTCTGGCTGGTTTGTGCATACCGGTCAGACCGGTTTGCACAGTTGTGCCAATTTTGGTCGTCAATAGGCCTTCCTTGTACATTATGTGGAACATCTGACCATTTTATTTTAATCTATATAACCTATATAATTGGTACCCACTAACAAGCCATGGTTGTATTTCTCTCAACATGCAGCCATTCCACATCATCATCCACTATGCGCCATATGACTATCCACTGTAAGCCATGTCATCATCCATTAGACCATATCTATTGTTCTTCAACCGATTTTCTGTGACCACATTTTTGTGAGCAGCAATTACAAATTACAGGAGTAGATATTACATGTATAACCAGTCATACTTCCATGTATAATGTTTACTAAAGAACGTTGCAATGCAATCACTTTGGTGTTTATACTTTCACATTTCACTTTAAAATTTTGTTTAATAAATTCCACAGCAACGCACGGGGTATCACCTAGTTCACAACATATATTTGTAGTCATCCAAAATCATCTCTATATTGATCCATATATATGGTGACCTTATATGAACGTACAAAATGGACGCTATACGAACACCGAACGTTATACAGTATACGTATATGGCAACCGGGCACAATCATACTGTTTTGGGGTAACGCGGGATCGATCAAACGTTATATCCGGTCACATGCATCGCGAGAGTTAGTTGCACTACTCGGCTCCGAAAAAAAAAGTAAACAGTGATCAGGTTCCAACGATTCAAAAAAGAACTAAAAAAACTGGTTGTAATAAGATCCAATCAGTTAATTATTACACATCGCATATTTAAGAAAACTTGTGACAACTTGCACCCTCTATCAGCTGAGATCTCATCTACCTACAATGATCCGCTGGAGTGGAACGACACCGTGGGCAAGGGCAAGGCTCCACAACAGTCAGCTTAACAGTCTGCGGGATTTTATTCACAACGTAGCTTCTTATAGCCACCACTGCTCTGGAGGCTTCCTCTAGCACAGCCTTACCAATGGGATAGCACATTTCATGTCGACAATCACAATTATTTTCCCTTGAACACCTGCTACAACCATCAAAGGTGTTTAACGTAAGTTGCTCCAGTGAGACTGCACTCTTGACAATGCAGCATGTTAGCTCAACCAAGATCTTCGCAGATTTGAACCCTGCGATCTCCACACTCCTCAACTTGAGGTGTTTAGGCAGCTGCCTCAAATGTAAAGAACATCCAAAAACTGATTCACGCTCCACATCATCGTGAAATACCTGAAGATGAAACCGGTAAATCAAATCATTGGACACACATAATTGAGTAACCATATATCTTAATTTTGGAGGATAAGGATGGACATGGCCTTACATTCAGGTACCAAGTTTCCAAGGAAGGAGACGCATCCAAGAAAGAAACGAAAGAAAAATAATCGTAGGATGGGGAAAGCCCTCCAGTAATGTTAATGGCCAGGTGCTTGAGGTTGAGGAATTTGGTGGGCAGCATAGGTATATCCACCTGCACAACAAATAATTCATGTTCAGATTAATTATACATTAGAACAGCCTCGTATGGATCTGTTACTACATACTCTGCAGTATACCTCAGTGGTCGAACATAAACCAAGACACTCAAGATTTGGCATAATGGACGGAAGCTCAGTACGAGCATAGAAGCCGGCATTAGAACGGTACAAGGTCAGGACCTTCATAATTTGCAATGTTTCTCCAAGCGAGAGTTTTGAAAGTTCTCCGATAAGGCGAAAATTAAAGAGATTTGGTGCTTTATTCTCTATAGCTTGCAGATTCCAACATCCAAAAATATGCAGGTGGTTAAGGTGCTGCAGCACGGATGGTATCTTTAGCAAAACGATCTCCTTGCAATCATCGATGTCCAAATTCTCCAAAGCAAGGGAGTTGGAAAGAAGGTGCTCCAATTCCTCCCCTGTAATACGCACTTTATCCAGTGTCAGTCTTGTTAGGCTTCTCAAGGGGCCAAGTTCAGGCACGGGGCGGAAGGTACAAGAACCAAGTTCAAGAGTCCGAACTGAATTTCTAACCCCATCAGATAACACCGAGCATGGTAAGTTGTACTCTTCATGTAGCCAAAGTGTGAGTTCTTCAATCCCTGGTTTGGCAGCAACCAGCTGGAGACAACTGTCGATGGAAGGAAAGCAACATTCTTTACCCAATAAAAGAAACCTCAATATCCTTAGGCCAAGGCCTGAGTGGTTCCTCAGAATGGTCTGAACTCTATCCCCTAAATTTCCTCTATTTGCCTTCAGCTCACGCCAATTCAAATCGAGTTTAGGGTAACTTCTCCAGGAACTTAAAAAGGCATGAGAAAGGGAAGCGGCACGAGCAGCAACATCCAATGGCATTAAAGAATGTATATGGCGCCAGATGTCCTGTATGCACATTTAAGCATGACGCGGGATAAGATTTCAACTTCAAAGCTGAATGAAATTCTTGAATAAAGAAAGAAACACAGTAGAACCACATGGAGTGCATTGTCGTAGCTCTCTGAATGATTGCGCAAGGTGCGCTGTATTTACATATATGTAAATGGCACAACTGTAGCAGGGTAAGGTAACTTAGCATTACATTATGAAATTTATTACCTAATAACAATGTTACTAGTGACTTTATGAGTTCTGAAAAGGAAAAAAAAAGGTACTAATAATGGCCAAGCACTGATCAACCAACTACTATGGAATAAATTCTTCTTGCATTCACAGAGTAGCTAACGCATGGTAATGGTACAGGTTTCTGTGCCTTCATGCATGTCTACCAGCAGAATGCAAAGCATGATATAGTAATCAGAATTATTTGCTGCTATACTATACCTCAGGAAGGTACGGGACCGATGTTTGGGAATCTTCATCACCAACTCGTTGAGGGATTTCATCCACTGTCGCAACAACCGATCCACCTGCAACCCAATAAGAACGGTTTAGATCGAATTATGATAGACCATCTGACATGGAATTGACTTTTATCGAAATACTGAGTGAATCAGTTAGCAAGAGAACAACTGAGAAGAAAGATTTTTTTCCCTAACAATGAAGTGATGTAGAAAAGTGCAAGCGAAATGCTCACTCTGCGCCGCCAGCTTCTCCATGGCACACGTACGATACGAGCAGACGAGAGATGACGACAATTATTGCCTCGAGATATCGTCCGCTCCTCTGTCTACCTGCTTTCTATCTATCTCTATATATATGCAGCGCGCTAGCATCTATCGATTTCCAATTGGAATCCGACAAGGCCCCACCAACCAGACCGAGCTGGACCCTGCCACGGGATCCGTATGTGGTTGGAAATCTGCAGATTGCATTGTCGAGGTCTCGAGGAGCCGCCCGTCCGTTTGTGATCACTGATCAACAACGGAGGAGGGCTGAATATTTTTTTCACCGAAGCACGACTGAACCTTGACTGTCTTCCTTTCTGAGGTCGTTGCTGACTGAATCTTCATGCAAGACAAGAGGCGACAGTTGAATTGGTTCAGACATATGCATGTCGTCAGTCAGGTGTTGCCGCCCATGGAAGAAACGCTGAGGTTAGAATCCCTCACACAAGTGCAGTGCAGATCATGATGTCCTTTGGTCTAGTTACTGAGAAGTTTTCCCTTCATGCATGTTCGAACAGAGCTCGCTCAATTGTGCCATGGACAGTTTATTTTTTTTGGTCGGAGGGAGTACATGGTTTTAGTGGGTTTTTTTATTTAAGAAATGGGCATGCTGCTTATTAGATCGAGCACAGTCTTGCACCATCTTATCGGCTGGGTGGAACTCACCTTATAGCTACATTCTAAGATCTCTAAGAGTACCCAAAATCTACTCAAAGCTTAATTTTAGATGTATCAACAAAACCAGAGCTTTCCTAAAACGGAGGCCCAATCTTTTCGCGCGACCAAAACCCGCGGCAAACGGAGCCAAATTCCCGCACGCCCTCCGCACTCCCAATCGCCCATTTCGTGCACCAAAATCAATCACGCGCTGTTCCGATTCCCTGCGGACGCCTATGCTAGCTGCCCCCAAGGCAGGTGCCTATCCTTTCTGTGAGTTCCCCCGCAAATGCTTGGCGCTTTTTAAGTTTTTATTCCTCTTGCCTCTGATATCTAAACTGCAATGTGCTCAGCAAATAACAGTAATAAACACAGCTACATGTCACATTGGATGAGTACACCAGGGTCAATGCAAGATGGACTTCACATCTATGAGATTAGATAACACATCAATGCACTGCCTAACAGGAAATTAACAACAGTGAGCTACCTAAAATAAAATAGATCAGTCATGCCAACATGAGTTGTCTACGGTAAAAGAAACTGAGTTAAAAGGAAAAAGATGACCGAGCTAGAGTGATCAGTGGTTAACACTAGAATTCATAGAAGACCCATATGTTAGCAAGAGGGATTAACACTAGAATGATAACAAACTAGATAGGTGGCCCGCATGATTTGAGCGGGTAGCTAGTTTTTAAATACCCTAAATCATGATACCATTTTTACTCAAAATTTAGTCTTTTTGTTTTATATGCATTTTTTATTTTTTCTATATTTTTCAAGTTGATATATAACTACCAGTTCTCTATTATTTTATTTTCAAATTAATCTATAGGTAATAGTATTCAACATACTCATTGTATTAATCTAAACCCTAATATTGTCATACTAATCTATTTTGTGCATTACTTTTCTATTATCGTAATTTTAGGCTATATTTAAAAATTTATCTATTGAATATTTTTATTTTATAGAGGATCTTTACTTGTGTAATTGGCATCCCAAAACCAATAAAATAAATGTATTAGACATTAACTCTATGAAGATCTAGTCATGCCAATCCTTAATTTCTTAGTGACCTTGTCATTAATTTATTGTTTGTGGTGTATCCAAAACTACGTCTTTTTCCACGTCCTTACCACCAATACACTCATGCTGCTTAACTTTTTTTAGAAAGATCAAACACAGACGCACACACACTCACTCACCCCTATAAATATACGTACGTAAACCCTACCCTTATGAGCACCTTTGAAAGACTGGGCCGGGAAAAAAATAGCGTCGGTTAAATCCTGAAATAAATCCAGAAAAATGCGACACAAATGCCGAGTCGAGCACTCGAACCTTGGTGGGCAAGTTCTGCATTGGTGTATGCTTGTATTATCGTCATCACCATATTCTGCCCCTTCTTTTCGTCTTTCCTAATCCTGACCAAACATTCATTCCTATTATCGTTGGTAGAAGTTATGCCAAACTTTTGCACTCAAAGTTTTACTTGGTTACTTGTTTATGTTGATTGATTAGATAAAAATCACAACCTTGATGCTTCCAAGCCACTTGTTATTGTCGAATTCAAACGGGTTTGAGTGTAGGAAACCATTTGATGATCTTCCATGACTGCTGAGCATGGCCATGATGATGATAAATCTCGGCAATGATTCACTCTTTTCGGATATGGAGAATTTTTCTCTCTAGTTATGCTCACAACCTTAGTAAATGCCCTAAATCTGAGCACCTTTCATTAGTTACATGTGCAAATCAAAGTGATGTCCTCCGCTCGTTGTTTAGTTTCTCTACTTTGTTTTTCCTCTCTCTGCTCCTTCTTGCACTAACTCGTTAACACAGACCACCAAAGGGTTTAAGCGCGGGTAACCCGTATGATGATCTTCCACTTATGTTGGCAAAGATACTGAGTGCTGAGTGCGGCCATGGTGCTCAATCCCGACAGTGATTCACTCCCTTTAGATAGGGAGAATTGTTCTCTTCTGCTATGCTGACAACCTTGTTGACGCCCTAAATTCGAGCACCTCTCATAAGGTACATGTGTAGATCAACATGTTGTCTTCCTCTCATTATTGAACATTGCCTCCTATATAGAGGAACGTGGTAGGGCACATGGGGCTTCAGGCTGTCCCCACTCGTCGTACTTTATTCTCATCCTCTGAAAGAAATATTCCTGCCTAGCCATTGAGATTCTCTGCTCTATATCAATTTCTTCTGCATCTGTTTATCCTCTATATCTCATAGTCTATACCAACTACCAACACGTGAGCTCGTCCATCTCTTTTTCTTCTTTTCTTTCACAAACGCCACCACTCCTCCCACCACTCTATCTCTCTGCGTCTATCTCCCCCCTTTCTCTAGTGGTGGCGGCGGTGACGAGGGATGCCAGTCTTCCTAGCCGGCACCTTTAGCCCCAAAGGCTTCCGGCTGCGCGCGGAGCGGACAGACCCGGACTCCGAAGGTACGCGAGCAGCTCCTGCGGTGACGACGGCATCGGATGGCCTCCCGACGGCAGACGGTCGCGCAACGACGGCGAGGACTCCCGCGGTGGCCACGGACGTTCGCACGGCGATGGCGTGGACTCCCGCGGCGGCGGTGAAGGGCTCCCACGGTGGCGACGGCATCGGACGGCCTCCCGACGGCGAACGGTCGCGCGGCGACGGCGAGGACTCCCGCGACAGCCACGGATGGCCGCGCGGCAGAGGTGGAGGGCGCCCGCGGTGGCCGCAGACGGCTGCGCGCCGACCGCGAGGGGGTCGCGGTGGATGGAATAATATATCTCATGTTATCACGCGAGCGGCTCCTGCGGCGGCGACGGTGTCGGACGGCCTCCCGACGGCGGACGGTGGCGCGGCGACGGCGAGGACTCCCGTGGCGGCCACGGACGGCCGCGCGGCGGCGGTGAAGGGCTCCCGCGGCGGCGACAGCATCGAACGGCCTCCCGATGGCGGGGACTCCCGCGATGGCCACGGACGGCCGCACGGCGGCGGTGGAGAGCTCCTGCAGTGGCCGTGAACGGCCGCGCGCCGACTGCGGAGGGGTGGTGGTGAATGGAATAATATATCTCATATTATTTATTTTTTTATCTATTTATTAATCATATTTGGTCTAGATTCATATTTCAATTAATGTGAATCATTAGATCTTCATAAAATCTTACGGCGTATATTTTTCTCTTTTTTTGGATTAATAGAATAATATAGATCGTTAGATCTTCATAAAACTCGACGGTATATGTATGTGTATATATATATATATTTGATTAACTAAATAACATGGACCGTTAGATCTTTATAAAATCCGACGGCATATATTCTTCTCTTTTTTAGATTAACGTGGAATTTCTTGACCCTCTCGGAGAACGTGGTGGCTCCTTTTAACACTATTGTATTAATATAATAGATTGAGGCAAATTATTTTCTCAATTAGTACGAGGGACCAAGAGTCAATGCAAGACACATTTCCTATGAACGACCAAGTTGTAATGTTATTGAACAAACTAAATTGATCGGTCATCATCCATTCATTCAAGTTGAAGGCATAGAAGATTGCTTAACTAGCAAAATGGGGTGAACAAAGCATGAGTAAAATTCAATGACTACTCTTGCATAGAATAAGTAGGGTGCAACCATATTAGAATTCTTGACATAGGTAACAAGCAAAACAATCCTTAAAGAAAAAGGGAGAACAGTAGGCTTAATGTCTAAACTAATTAAAGCAGCAGCTATATATTGCTCTATTAACATGCCAACCCTAATGAACACCATCCCTGCCACATCCATACCAAAAAGGAATTTCGCTAAGCATGAGACAAACATCAAACAAAGGCGAGATACAAAGAAATATATCAACAGCTGAGCAGTAGAACTGATCAATATGTTACTTAAAATGAGGGTCTGCAATCCTAATGGAGAATGACACTAAACCAGCATATAAGGATAGGCAAACAATTAATCTCATTCAGCAAATAACTAACAACCACAGTAAGATGTGGAAACAAAGGTTAAAGGAGACAGACTTCAAATCTACCTTATTAGAAGGCAGATTACATATGCACCTAACTTGCAACAGATCACTCGGTATACCAAAACAAAACTACCCAGCAATGAGAAACCTAAAATTGATTAGGACGGCCGCGCGGCGGCGGTGAAGGGCTCCCGCGGCGGCGACAGCATCGAACGGCCTCCCGATGGCGGGGACTCCCGCGATGGCCACGGACGGCCGCACGGCGGCGGTGGAGAGCTCCTGCAGTGGCCGTGAACGGCCGCGCGCCGACTGCGGAGGGGTGGTGGTGAATGGAATAATATATCTCATATTATTTATTTTTTTATCTATTTATTAATCATATTTGGTCTAGATTCATATTTCAATTAATGTGAATCATTAGATCTTCATAAAATCTTACGGCGTATATTTTTCTCTTTTTTTGGATTAATAGAATAATATAGATCGTTAGATCTTCATAAAACTCGACGGTATATGTATGTGTATATATATATATATTTGATTAACTAAATAACATGGACCGTTAGATCTTTATAAAATCCGACGGCATATATTCTTCTCTTTTTTAGATTAACGTGGAATTTCTTGACCCTCTCGGAGAACGTGGTGGCTCCTTTTAACACTATTGTATTAATATAATAGATTGAGGCAAATTATTTTCTCAATTAGTACGAGGGACCAAGAGTCAATGCAAGACACATTTCCTATGAACGACCAAGTTGTAATGTTATTGAACAAACTAAATTGATCGGTCATCATCCATTCATTCAAGTTGAAGGCATAGAAGATTGCTTAACTAGCAAAATGGGGTGAACAAAGCATGAGTAAAATTCAATGACTACTCTTGCATAGAATAAGTAGGGTGCAACCATATTAGAATTCTTGACATAGGTAACAAGCAAAACAATCCTTAAAGAAAAAGGGAGAACAGTAGGCTTAATGTCTAAACTAATTAAAGCAGCAGCTATATATTGCTCTATTAACATGCCAACCCTAATGAACACCATCCCTGCCACATCCATACCAAAAAGGAATTTCGCTAAGCATGAGACAAACATCAAACAAAGGCGAGATACAAAGAAATATATCAACAGCTGAGCAGTAGAACTGATCAATATGTTACTTAAAATGAGGGTCTGCAATCCTAATGGAGAATGACACTAAACCAGCATATAAGGATAGGCAAACAATTAATCTCATTCAGCAAATAACTAACAACCACAGTAAGATGTGGAAACAAAGGTTAAAGGAGACAGACTTCAAATCTACCTTATTAGAAGGCAGATTACATATGCACCTAACTTGCAACAGATCACTCGGTATACCAAAACAAAACTACCCAGCAATGAGAAACCTAAAATTGATTAGTAACAATTTGTCTACAGTCAGATGATCCACTCCACTGCAAAAGAACATAGCTTAACTAAGCAAAATGGCAAAAGGAATGAAACAGGCCTCGAGTAAAACTTAAATAGTAATCATTGATTGCATTGCATAAATATAAAGAAAACATTTCATAATTCCTGGACATATACTTCAGAAACTATTCAAAATCCCTCACATTCATATCACAATGCCAAAACGGTTCGACACTAGGCTTAAAGTTTTAAACATGAAGGTAAAACAAAATCTAGATATAGAATCAGATAACAAGATCCACTCGGAGAAGTTTTGATCAGAAAAAACACAAAGTTGTGATCTTCCAAACTTCGTTTAACCAGAGGCTTGATGGCAAGCCATGACCAGATCTCACAGGAAAGTACCAAGAATCCAATAGAGCTCTTCATCCCTCCTCCTGCTGCACACACCAGAAATTCATCGGCCAAAGAAAATGATCATCAATGCGAGCAAGAAGAACTGTGCTAACCTGTCACTGGGGGCCACCACCAAACATGTCTTGGACAGTGGCGAAGCTAGTCATGCAAGCTAGGGGGGCTGATCTCCTCCTTCTTCCCCTTCTTCTCCTTCTTTTTCTGGGCTAGGGGGGGCTCTAGCCCCCCCCCCCCCTGCTGGCTCTGCTGCTGGTCTTGGAGGCGCACGTTCTCAACACGGAGCTGGTGCTCGTCAAAGGACATCTCGAGCTGGTTATCGTCAAAGGGCATCTCCTCGATGAAAGTGGCAGGGCCACAGTTTGGACATGCGTTGGTAAGCTCCTTGTAGTGTGCGTTCTCGGCCTGCAGCTGCTCATTCTCGGCATGCAGCTGCGTGTTCTCCTGCGGCTCCTGCTGCGTCTGCACCCATCCACCAGCGACACTATGTTAGCACGTAGCAACATCGCAACACGGCATGTTTCAAGGTATTGCTGTCTGTACCTTCATCTGGCTACGTTTGTTTTGGAACCAGAACTTGACCTGGAGAGGCTCCAAGCCCAGCATGTATCAAGAAATTTAAAACTTTTTAAGCTTATAAATGGTTAAACATTTTTAGTTACCTTTGTTTCAAATATTTGAGTGGGGGCATATGCCCTCACTGACGTGCGCCCGGCTACATTGATGTCACAACTCACGGCGATCAGGGGGCCGATCGGATCGGTGCAGTGTCCGGTCCAGTTGTGCGCGTCGGCCGGGCCACAGCACGCAAGGACTCTGTGTTGATGACGCATATGCACGTGCAGGTGCATGCCGTTTCGGGCAAGCAGCTAGGCACACCCGCACGGTATCACCGTGTCCAATTGTACATTTATTACACGAGGGGCAAACAAGGCTAGGGTAGCCGCTGCGTGGTGTCGTCAGGCACTTTGGGGGGGGGGGGATATTCAAAACCCCCATTGGAGGACACAAATCTCGTACATGAGTGCAAACATCATGCATGAGATCTGTAAGCTCATTGGTCCATTTGGTGAACAAAATAGCAATGTGATCGATTTAATCTTCCATATACAGTAAGCAACTTAGTTCTGAGTTCTGATCAAGTGTACGTGGTATGTAGCAAGCCTGAACTTTAGCTATTTATGTCAACGCGTTGTTAACATATAGCTTTTTTTTGCAATTTTACTGCAAGGAAAGGGTGATAAACTGATAATAGATCAAGAAGCAGCAGCACCATGCTTCTATCGCAATCACGCATGTCAGCATGGGCTTCTCCCTTCCTGCCAATTAAAGCACACAGATGGTAGGTAACTACCTGTAGAGCCAAAACCAACATACCATTGTGCCATGCTCCATGGCTGATGTTGCTGTAGTGGCATTCTCATTAGTGAACTTGTTGCAGGAATAAATGGACAGGGCTTCAGAACAATTTCCAAATAAAAGGTTCCTCAGAAGTCATTACATGCATCATTATTGTCTTGAGGAATTCAGTGGAGATATGTATTATTTGACTGAGATTGTTTTAGAGAAAGGATCCATTTAGAGGAAGCTGGGGGATAAGTACTACCTCTAAGAGCATTGATATGAAGTTGAAACCTGAACTATATATGCATATATATGCAAGAAAGTTCAGTGCATGCATATATTTCTTTTGATGCATAATATTGATTTGGAAAACTCAAAATTAAATATACCATCATAGTATCACCTGCATTCACTTGGATCACTGGATGTATATGACATGGTAAATTGAAGGTAGCAAGGCCGCCTGACACTACTACTCTACAGATCACGTAATATCATACAAGCATATCAAACAAATAGTTTGAACAAAAGACCTGAAGAGAGATAGCTATCCTAAGTAGGAACTTAAAACTTCTGATGTAAACTAATCAAGTATCAACAGTAATGAAGTATCATAAGTAGTTATCCCTATCCTACGCCATGGAATGATGGCAGTCCCCAAGCAGCATGAGAGTGGCGAGGAACGGCTGCCCGCCGCTTTAAATAAGCAGCATGGAGGATGCACATGCACAGTGTACGCGGACAGGACGCGCTCGAAAGCGGTTATAGATTTGCAGTGGGAGTCGGTGACGGGCTGGATGCAAATAAATGGCGCTGCTCGGCCATGACCATCTCGCAATGCTCTTCTCGACGAGCGTCCTCATCAGCGGGCATCCAGTATCGCTGCCGGCCGGCCGGTGAAATAGCACTGCGCTCACGTGGAGATCCAGCCAGGCAAACTTCAGTGTCCAACAACTGACCTGCACATGTCATTGTGCCTTTCTCCTACGCTGCTCGATCAGGCCACCTTGTGCTCCTTCTACCTCCGTCCGGCCGTTCCGTGCAGTCCATCCGACGGGCCTCCGCGCAGCGTAGTGCCCTAGGCCGGCGGCGACGCCCTGCCCCCATGGAGCACGTACAGCAGCCGAGCGCCTAGGCCAAAGCAAGGCCCCTGAACCTGCACAGCACGTGGCGGCGCTGAGATGACTGCGTGCGAGCGGGTTGGCGACGTTTCTATATTTCTTTTTTTTGGACCGCGATAATCGAGCGACCCCTCCGACTAATCATGCAGCGCTCCTCCTTCCAACCAATCACAGGTATGTGCGTTCCTATGTCTTCAGAATGAACTGTTGTTTGACACTCTGGGGATAAACTGCAGGTTAGCATTTAATTTGACCTAAAAAAGCTTACACTGCCAAAAAAAAGGGATAAGTGATTGATGAAATACTAGATGCCATGTAACCTTACTACCACCAGATATATTTTGATGAAATATTACGTGCCACACGCCCGCACACCACCACCAGCGCGCGTGCGGGCGCAGCACACGGGCCGCATCTATAAATGGCCCGACGTCCCCCTAGCTAGCAAGCCCACTTACGCGGCCCAATCGCATTTCCATGCCCGTGTGCAAGGCGTGCGGCTGCTTAAAAATGATAGATTTTTTACTTGCATATGTACCGGCTGCATGCCAACATGCCTCACAATGCCATAGATTTGTTACTCCTAATGCAAAAGTAACAAACTTAAAAGTATATTCAAATCCACAAAATACTCCCACTCACAGCATCGCATAGTAGAAGTCTTTTTTTTTCTTTACAGACAAAGGTGAGCAGCATCAATATCCACACGCCTCTGGAGAAGTATCCGTGTATGCCCATGAAAGAAAGCCGAGGTTATACTGTACCGTTATGTGAATCAGTGGTTTAGTTCAACTGGGGTTCCCTCATGATAAATTCGTGGCTCCGTTCCTGCTCTTACTGAATCACCATCGTGCATTTCAGCAGCATGCATGCCTCAGGGAACATATGGGTTTCATTCCGGGTCATTCTGTGTATGTCACTGACTCATTGGCAAAGCAATGGGTTTCCCTGGAGGAGTAATTTTACTTAACTTCAAGCCAGTTACAACTACACTGCTTCGTTTACTCATGTGTGATACAAAACAGATTTATGCTCAGCCTAATCGATTGTGCCTTCCTTTGTCATGACATTTACTGATCCTTGAGCGTTCCTTGAGCAAATAGCACCTCGCATTGCAAAGAATGGACAATATATCTCTTTACCATGTTTTCCTGTATATCTTTGGTAGGACGATGTGCAACCCAACTCAACTGCATATCTAAGAGACAAATTTGGTAATCGGAGACTTAGCTGTCGGGGGGACTTTATCCTCAATGTACATTCTTATCGCCAGCACCCCTCTAAAGGCTTCCTCGAGCGCAGCCTTGCTAATCGGAGAGCACAAATGATCCCTGAAATCATCATCATTACCTTCAGAACACCTAACAGCATCATTAAGGGTGTCCAATTTAAGTCGCTCGAGTGAGGCTGCACTCTTGACAATACAAGATGTCAGCTCGACCAAGCTCTTTGCGGAGCTGAATCCTATTATCTCAACACTCTTGAGGCGGTCATGGTGGCGTACAGGCAGCTGCCTCAAACGTGGAGATCCTCCAAAAACCGATTCATGCTCCATATCTTCCTGAGATACCTGAAGACAAAATGAGGAAATATAATTAAATCAACCACGTACCAAAATGAGCGACCAGTTATCTTAATATGTAAGATAGGATGGCATCGTGCCTTACATCTAGGTACCAAGTCTCCAACAAAGGAGACGCATCCAAGAAAGAAATAAGAGAAACATAATCATATGATGGGGACAAGTTCACTCCAATCTGAATGGTCAGGTGCTTGAGGTTGAGGAATTTGGTGGGCAGCATCGGTGTATTCACCTGCACAACAAATATGCCATGTTCAGATTATTACACACCTGCACAGCACAGTATGCATGATTCCTGTCGTATGGATGTATCACTTACCTCAGCTCTCGATCCTAAAATAAGAGTCTCAAGGTTTGGCATAATGGACGGAAACATAGCACGAGCATAATAGACAACGTAATCACAGTACAAGTTCAACAATTTCAGCATCTGCGATGCTTCTCCAAGTGAAAGTTTTGAAAATCCTCCAAAAAGGTTAAAACTGGAGAGATATGGTGCTTCATTCTCTATAACTCGCAGATCTTCACATCCACAAACCATCACATAGCTGAGTTGTAGCAGCATGGAAGGTATCTTCAGGAAAATTATCTCCTTGCAATTAGTGAGGTCCAAATGCTCCAAAGCAAGGGAGTTGGAAAGAAGGCACTCTAATTCCTCCCCCTTGATACGCACATTGCTCAGTGTCAGTTTTGTTAGGCTTCTCAATGGGCCGAGTTCAAGTGTCGGATGGAAGCCACAAGAATCAAGTTGAAGAGATCGAATTGAGCTTCTAACCCTATCTGATAAAAGTGAGCATGGGAATTTGTAGTTTTCATGTAACGAAAGTGTGAGCTCTTCAATCCCTGGTGCAACAGCAAGCTGAAGCCAATTGTCAACATAAGGTAAGAAACCGTATTCACAACATAAATAAAGCCTCAACATCTTCAAGCCACTGCCTGAGTGATTTCTCAAAATTCTGTCAATTCTGCTGATTAAATTTCCATCATATGAGCAAAGCGTATGCCGGTTCAAATTGAGTTTGGGATAACATCTCCAGGAACTTAGAAAGGCGTGAGAAAGGCAAGCAGCACGAGCAGCAGCATCCATTGGCATCAAAGAATGTATGTGGCGCCAGATTTCCTTCATGCACAAGGGTAAAATGTCAACTTTAAAGCCAAATGGAATTTCAATAAGAAATAAAAATAGTGGAACCACATAGAACACCATCCACCCCAGGTATCTCTCTGCATCATTGCACAAGGTGCAATGTATAACATATGTAAATGGCACAACTGAATGTAACAGTTTTTTTTTTGAAAACGCAGGAGAGCTGTGTTTCGTTGTATTAGAGAAACTGAATGTAACAGTAGCAGGTAAACTTAGCATTGCATAGAAAAAAGTTTTACGTAACAGTGGCATTCTGAGTTCTGACAAGAAAAAAAAAGGCACAAATGGCCAGCACTGATCAACTAATACAATATCTATTCTTGCTTGCATTCACAAAGTAGCCAATGATATAAGCTTCTGCGCTATGTATACCAAAATGCACAGGATGATGTTTTATAGGCTACAACAGCAAAGGGTACGACCCTAAAAAAAACAGCAAAGGGTACAAATGTACACCTGAATCTGAATACGTATACAAACAGAAGACCATAAATCACAACTTTTTGGCAGTTACAGTGTAAGATATATGTAAGACACTAATCTTGCAAAAAACGATAAAGATATGGCATATTGAAACAACCATACAAATAGAAAAAGGGACATTATCAAATAGCATGCATACGAGGGACCGACAACCCAAGCTCTAACTAAGCAACTACAATAACACGAAGTGGAAAAACGGACCAAGTGTTGCAAAAAGATGCATTGACGCTGAGATTATTATGCATGAAGTTCAAAGACGAATTCGGTATACTGCTCCAGGGGTATCCCCAGAATATTTTTTTTAAAAGAACAGGAGGGGCTCACCCCTACTACTTATATATTAAAAATAAGGGTATCCCCAGAATTAGCATGGTTACATAGTGTTGGTGAAATTAACACTGCAATCTACTAAGCTTATATCAAAATCGTTTGCTGCCGTACCTCAGGAAGGTACGGAACTGAATTTGTCGATGTTTCTCCATCTTTGGAATCGCCATCATCAACTCGATGACAAGCAGAGGGCGAGCCCTGAATTTCATCCCCTGTAGCAACCGATCCATCTACAGCTAGAGGGAAAGAAGAGTTTTTTAGAAAAAAACGAACATGTAGAGCTTGACTGGAGAGAACTGACACCTGACGTTAGTCACATAGAAAAAAGAAACCTTTCTTCTATGATGATGAAGTGATGAAGAAAATTGCAAGCGAATCGGAGACACTATGTCTTACTTAGGGTTTGCCGAAGCCGCTGCATCCCCATGGTACGAGTAGACGATGATGCCCCGGTTCCGTTTCCCTTCCCTCTGATCTCCGCCCCTCTTGTATTTTGTGTCTTGTTTTTGGAGTGTTTTTGCCTGCTTTATTTCGAACTCAATTTGGATTCGAACCCCACGGCCATGGGTTTCATGTGTCCATGAATAATGGGCCAATGGCCAATGGGTCCGTTTATGCAAAGAACGATTTAGTCGTCCATATAGCCCATGCGCCTTTCTTAGCCCATTTAGCTCCGCTAGCTGAACAGTAAAAGCAAATGTAGTTTATATAAAAAAAAACTTCTGACCTCATCAAAAAAAGACCAGCCAGTTTGGAACTGAATAGTGAATTTGAACCATGTTGGATATTCATAATTTCCATGAACTCATCATAAATAGCTCAGATTTGGACTAGCATGTGATAAATAACATCCTACTCACAGAACGACCAAAACAAAGGTAGTAGCTGATCTGAACTCAGCGCAGAATGCTTTGCACAACTGTAGTCTGTAGAATTAAACGCCTCCACAGGAGTTAGCTGCTCTACATTGCTCAGGAAAACTATAAGACATGTCCAGACTCCATATTTGATTCACAAGGTAGAAGGCAACTATCTGACAATCTCACATTCTCTATACTTGATCACTAAAGAAACCAACACTTTAACCTCCCTACATTATTATCTGACAACTGATTTCAATTAACCCCCGCACCTCCCTTTTGCGACCTATATGCTACTCATTTTTCATGTACACTACATACATGCAGTCATGATTTCTCCACTGCAGTCTCCGCGCTTGCTTTGCCCGGGAGCAGTGTCGCCGGAGCTTGGATCTGTGCAATCTCCAGCAAGATCTTGTTTAGGGACTGTGGCTTCGAGAAGAAGGGGCAGTGGTCGCCACCCTTTATCTTGAAGATGCCATCTGGCGGGTTCTCCCGGACCAACTTCTCCTGGGCATCAGGCGAGAGCATGTGGTCATCAAGCGTCTGGATGAAGTAGCGGCGCACAGTGCCGTAGTTTTCGGAGGTGAGGGAGAGCTTCTCCATGATTGGGGCTAGAGGGATGGGCCTCATGGACACTGCAGCTAGCGCCATATCCTGCATTTAAGTGTGTAAACTTGTTAGCAAGTCCACTGAAAGTTCTGGCGTGACAGTGGTGAATATAGTACAGCTTTCAACTGAATACACTGCACCTTGGAAGGAGTTTGGTTGAAATAGAGCCCCTTGATCTGCTGTTTATCAAACATCAGCCCAGTAGGAGGCTTGTCCTTTCCATTTCCATAAATTAAAAACTGTGATTCTTGCAAAAAAACATCTGCTGACCGGAGCTGTAAAATGCAGATTAAGGTAAGTTCCCATTGAATATGAACATGTAAGTGTAAACATATAAAGAGAGATTACATACTTCCTCCGAGAAAACATCGAAGGGCCGTTGGCCATCCTTTACCATCGTAGCAGTAAGAAACACCGCCTTTGAGACCTTTTTAGGGCAGTGTTCTAATGCATATGAAACACTTGCACCTCCACAACTGTGGCCGACCAAAATGACCTGCATTATCGCCGTTACCAACAAAGTGCTCAGAAAGCTGAATTTATTTTTCCCCAACATAAACATACACAGAACAGGAGATGTAATAGTCACCTTCTCATCCTCAGGAAGTTTATTGAGGTAATCAATTAATGGTTTGGAGTAGTCTGCTAGTGTAGCTATGCTGTTTGTATCAGTATGATCTATGCCAGAACCAGTGAGGTCTAAGGCAACAGGCTCAAGACCAGCTTCCTCCAAGTGAGAGATGGTTTTATACCAACACCAAGCCCCAAATCCTTCTCCATGAACAAGGACAATTTTCTTTGTTTCTAAATTCTCCAGAACAATTTGGGCCTGAAAGCATATACCAGCAGTACCATTAAAGTCTTTTTCTATAAAGCACAAGAAAATGTTTATATGATAACGTTAGACATTTTCATTACTTGAAATATTGACAGGGTTAAGGACAAAGAGATAAAAGTGTGGTCATCTATTTACAGGTTTTCTTTTTGTTTTGCGGGCATGCTATTTACAGGCTGAGGCAACAAAAACTATAGCCAGCAAACAAATTATAAAATAAGACAAAACTTTGGGTATGGAACCATGCTGCTGAACTAGTTAGGTTACTGATGATGTGCTAGCATTGTCTTGTAGCTCTAAGAACGTATGAGTTTCTCCAAGAATACACATCAACATCATGTACTTACGTATGAAACAACAGTTGCACACAAAGATACCTTCTCGACATCTAGTGCCATCAACAACGATTGATAGGCTACTAAACAATTCATGATGTTTAGAGAACTAGCAAGTGTATGATGAACATTTGAATTTTTTCTGTTATGGTTTAGGTGAAAAACATGCAGAGCATAAGAAAATGCATGCCCAGTGTATAAAATAGAACTGAATTAAAAGGCAAACCAGCACCATTCTGGTCGGCAGAAGCCACTGGAAAAAAGAAGTAAATCGACGTTTTACTAAAACAAGACCCAAGTTTCAAATCACAGCAGAATAAGCTCTATGTGCTTACAATGCATCAGAAGACTCAAGCTCCGTTTTATGTCTAGTTTTGAGGTACTCCCTCCGTTCTTATATGTATGACATTTAGGACAAGAAAATTACTCCAACAATGAACTAAATAGATTATCGTAAACGTCGTATATTATAGAACGGTAGTATAAACTTGAACAAAGCATTTAGCGCAGCACCAAGCAAGCATGTAAGCATAAGTTTTTATTCAGTATAGCACAATTACATACAATGGAGCTACTTCTAACATCTTCCTGAACCTGGAATGCCAACTTGTTATCATTCAATTCTTGACAGGAGCACACTATTAGAATACAACTCTGATTTACCTAACCAAGAAAGCTACAAAGAAATAATTCAACAAAGCAAAGAGCACCGCAAGCAACTGGTTGTGGTCCGACACTAACAACCACATTATAAGTCAATAGCTTAAATTGGAGCAGTTACATATAAATCAATGCGTCCGGGCCAATGTTGGAATCATTTTACAGTCCGAACCTCAACGCAACAAACCTTAGCTACCCAGGGTAAGAGTAATGTACCAATTTTAAGAACAGAATGGTACTGAACAAACACCATGATCAAGAAATCATCATAACAAAATGTTACCATGACGATCTCTAGGAATTATCCAGCAAGAATTATTACCGATCAAAACATAAGTCGCTGCACCTAAGCACATACTGCAAATGACCAAATACTA
Organism: Echinochloa crus-galli; assembly: GCA_900205405.1. Classification (NCBI taxonomy): domain Eukaryota; kingdom Viridiplantae; phylum Streptophyta; class Magnoliopsida; order Poales; family Poaceae; genus Echinochloa; species Echinochloa crus-galli. Next base: position 1,002,581 of record OAMR01000160.1, on the reverse strand, counting down.
TGAACAGCTTCGCAGCACTGAGCAGATACTGAAGTTCATGGGAATAACAAATTTGTACAATCCTAAGATTGAATTATGCAAGAACACAATACATAAGGTTGAACAAGCAAGGAAGCATGTGAAAATTGGAAGTGAAAGAGAAGGGTAGGTAGGAGCCTTACTGCCTTGGCGTTCGTGACGGAGTCCGGCAGGTCGCCGCGGCGGCGGGAGCTGGTGGAGCCGGGTGCCATGCGTCGGGACAGGGAGGCCCCGGCGTCGATGCGGCGCGACATGGAGCCGCCGGCGTCGAGGTGCTGGTGGATGGCCATGGCCAGCGCCTGGCGGTGCAGGAGCTCCTCCTCCGCCGGCGTCAGCTTGGGCCCGCCGCGCGCCGACCGCGCGCTCCCCATCCGCTTGCTGCGCGACACCATCGCCGCGGCCCGCTGCTCCTTGCGCGGCATGCACGCGAACGCGTTCCCCATTGGGAGAAGAAGCCGCGCCCCACCACTAGCTCGTGGAGTGGAAGAGGGAAAGGTGGAGTGTGGATTCTTATAGGCTGTGGCTCTCGGGAGCAAACAAATCGGCGAAGGCGAGCAACGGCCGACCTGAAATCACGACGGAATCGAGACGGGAAAGGAAGCTGCGAGCTGTCGCGAGATTCAAGCAAGGATGGAGGAAGTGATTGCGCTGCTAAGAAACCAAGTAAAAAGGGAGGATTTTTAAGCGAGAATCGATTTCTGCTGCTCTCAACGCTGCTGCTACGGCTACGGGATTCAAGAAAAAGCTCACAAAATCCGGAGGGGAAAAGGTTCGGGTTTTGGAAGGAACAGATTCTCTCCCGGAGAAATGGAAACTCCGAGCAAATCAAATCAAGAAACCCTGAGCTGTGAGGTTGGACTCCGGGGACGACGCATGAGTGACCAGACGCGAGAGAGATTCTTGGCAAGAGGAACCCTGGAACTGGAAGAAGCCGAGAGAGGAGCGCCCTGTCCTGAACAACTAACTGCTGGGCCTAGAGGATGAATTCCTTCTCGCTGCAATGCAAAGCACAGCACGGAGCAGATCTGAAAAGAACAGGTAGAATTTATGAGTGGTCCTGGCACCTAACTCATCTCCACACGAATCTCGCCGGAGCAATTTATTTCGCCTCTGCTCCTTCTCTCAACTAATAAAAACAATACAGAGAAATCTTTTGGCAGCTGATGCTACGGAGTAATTATCAAAAGGAGTTCAACGCCAAGCAGCAGGATAGCAGGAAGCTTTTGGGCGGTTTCTGGGGAGTTGTGTCTATTGCAGTCTCTTGCTAGACTTTGGTGCTAGCGTGTACCGTCATGACTAGCTGTACACCTCTCCAAACTTGTTCTCTTCTGTAGAGAGAACAAAAGACATATAAGGTTTCTTTTCTGTTCTTCTAATTTTTATTTTTCCACGCAAGTTCACTGATTGTCTTGTTTGGTCTGGCTTTTGACCACCACGCTGTCCTTGTCTTCTCCATCACCTTCAGATAAAGATGAAAGTGGCAGCTTCCTTTCCTTCTCTTAAACACTACTATTATATTTTTCTAGGGATGTTGAATTTAGGTGGGTGAATTTGGGAGTATGATGTCACATCGTAATCATTGCGTTACTGTAGCATTTCGTTTGTATGTGTGAAAAATTATCCAAAAATTTATTAATTAGGCTCAAAATGTTCGTCTCGCAGAGTACAACAAAACTGTGTAATTAGTTTTTAATTTTATTTATATTTAGTACTCCATGCATGTTATGACATTTTGATGTGATGGGAATTTCTTTTTGCATAGTAAATTTGGGAGTAGAAATTTTGGATCTAAACAGGGCCCTAGTGATCTTTTCCCATGGGGTTTTCTTTGATTTCAGGGGATATCCTGGTCTGCCTTTTTCAGATCCCAGAGCCTGGCTTTCTCAATTTTATTATCAGCATGGGATTGCAATATGCAATACAGGATTCGTTCATGAATTTCGTTAGCTGATGAAATGCAAAAGTTAGTAGGTGTGTGTCTGGCTTTTGAGCTCCATAATTTCCTCGACCCTGATTTGATCTGTGGTTGCACTTGCACCTACTATTTGCAGAAAATAGCACCACCTGATGAACAGAACGGATCAGGAAGCGCTGTTGAAGTTACCTTTGTCGTCCTTTGCAATTCTTTATTGCGTCGATCGTCTCCGTTCAACAACTGCTCCCATAAATTCATCCATTGAAATAGCGCTGGAATAGTGTGGTGCTGTAGGTGAAGTGATCTGATCAAATGCAGCAGAAATTATTTACGTAACTTATATGATCTGACTCTTCTTATTTTTTCGAAGGGACATTTTTCAAGTCAGTTTTGCTCCGTGCTGACATGTTTCAACACGAATCAACATATTTTCAATAAATTATGAGTGGTTTTTACCGAAATAGTTACTTCTAGGTTATAACCTCTATATTTTTTGAGATTCCACAAAATAATTAATGACAAGAGCTTAGACATTGTCGCATCAAGTTTCACTATTTGCAAAGAAAAATAATATAACATGATGAATAAGGCCAATGCAACCAATTCGACAAGCTTGACTTGGCTAGATCCATAAAAACGTAATGGCTCGGATCCATAAACAATGTAATGGCTCGGATCAATAAAAATGTGCTCATGTGTAGTAGAGTGATTTTTGCAACATGATTGTATAAGAGGTGGATGTTTGCAACAAAATAACTTATTATAAAATATCAAACCCCTAGGTTATTTATAGGATGGATTTTACAATATTTTATTTTTCCGTGGCTTATCAACCTTTTTACTCTTTCTTATTCTTCAAACATAGGACATTTACTTATTGATATGCTTTATACAGAACTCGTGTTGTGCACGAGGTAAAACCATTTTTTTCCCACCACCACACTATTTAAGACGAGTCTCCTATGTAAGGGAACTTTTTTAATGGTGTGTGGGCCTAATCACCCATGGACCCACATTACTGTGGAACTAAGGACATGATTAGTTCTCGTAGAAACAAAACTTTTTCACTGGTGTGTGGGTCTAATCACCCATGGACCCACATTATTGTGGACCAAGGACATGATTGGTTCTCGTATAAACTAGAACCAGTCCTGGCTCTGGCTGTTCCTCGTAGCCAAGCCTAAGGCTAAGCCTAAGCCTGCCAGACTTCACACATGCAAAGTAGATCTGAACAACTAACTGCTGGGCCTAGAGGATGAATTCCTTCTCGCTGCAATGCAAAGCACAGCACGGAGCAGATCTGAAAAGAACAGGTAGAATTTATGAGTGGTCCTGGCACCTAACTCATCTCCACACGAATCTCGCCGAAGCAATTTATTTCGCCTCTGCTCCTTCTCAACCAAAAACAATACAGAGAAATCTTTGGCAGCTGATGCTATTATCAAAAGGGAGTTCAACGCCAAGCAGCAGGATAACAGGAAGCTTTTGGGCGGTTTCTGGGGAGTTGTGTCTCTTGCAGTCTTGCTAGACTTTGCTGCTAGCGTGTACCGTCATGACTAGCTGTAGACCTCTCCAAACTTGTTCTCTTCTGTAGAGAGAACAAAAGACATATAAGGTTTCTTTTCTGTTCTTCTAATTTTTATTTTTCCACGCAAGTTCACTGATTGTCTTGTTTGGTCTGGCTTTTGACCACCACGCTGTCCTTGTCTTCTCCATCACCTTCAGATAAAGATGAAAGTGGCAGCTTCCTTTCCTTCTCTTAAACACTACTATTATATTTTTCTAGGGATGTTGAATTTAGGTGGGTGAATTTGGGAGTATGATGTCACATCGTAATCATTGCGTTACTGTAGCATTTCGTTTGTATGTGTGAAAAATTATCCAAAAATTTATTAATTAGGCTCAAAATGTTCGTCTCGCAGAGTACAACAAAACTGTGTAATTAGTTTTTGATTTCATCTATATTTAGTACTC
>OAMR01000160.1:886384-986409 GCA_900205405.1 Echinochloa crus-galli | reverse complement strand
TTAATGACAAGAGCTTAGACATTGTCGCATCAAGTTTCACTATTTGCAAAGAAAAATAATATAACATGATGAATAAGGCCAATGCAACCAATTCGACAAGCTTGACTTGGCTAGATCCATAAAAACGTAATGGCTCGGATCCATAAACAATGTAATGGCTCGGATCAATAAAAATGTGCTCATGTGTAGTAGAGTGATTTTTGCAACATGATTGTATAAGAGGTGGATGTTTGCAACAAAATAACTTATTGGAAAATATCAAACCCCTAGGTTATTTATAGGATGGATTTTACAATATTTTATTTTTCCGTGGCTTATCAACCTTTTTACTCTTTCTTATTCTTCAAACATAGGACATTTACTTATTGATATGCTTTATACAGAACTCGTGTTGTGCACGAGGTAAAACCATTTTTTTCCCACCACCACACTATTTAAGACGAGTCTCCTATGTAAGGGAACTTTTTTAATGGTGTGTGGGCCTAATCACCCATGGACCCACATTACTGTGGAACTAAGGACATGATTAGTTCTCGTAGAAACAAAACTTTTTCACTGGTGTGTGGGTCTAATCACCCATGGACCCACATTATTGTGGACCAAGGACATGATTGGTTCTCGTATAAACTAGAACCAGTCCTGGCTCTGGCTGTTCCTCGTAGCCAAGCCTAAGGCTAAGCCTAAGCCTGCCAGACTTCACACATGCAAAGTAGATCTGATTGGTTGCTTGCTTGCTTCTACCTAGCCTAGCTAGTGTATCCTATAATTGGTTACTTGTACTGTATTTGCATAACATACGGGCATTTTCTCCTCACGACGCATGCATTCTTGCACCGCTGGAGCCGGAGCTTGAGGGCATCTTGCATCGCGAGAGCTAGGCTCTACCACTGCTCCAGTTATCCAATCACACAGAACTCGCATCCTGAGAGCCTGCTTGTGCTGAAACCAGGCAACCAATCGTCCCCTAAGTTCAAGCCATGTTATCGCCCCCACCCACAAATCGCTTACACCGCTATTACAGACTTTTCTTACTGCCCCTTCAAATTTGGATTACACATAAAATTCTTAGCGCTTAACCACCCCCGAGACCCTCCCCACGCATAAGAAAATCCCTAAATATAATGTGTTAGCAGCTCGCTAGTCAAAAACTCCTCGGATTCGAACCGTTGTACCTCACTTGTGAGTGAATCGGAGGCTACAACAATAATCATGTATTAGAGGCTTGAGAAACACTCAAGTGAAAAAAAAAATCCCCTTCTTTATTTATGTACAGGCAATATAATGAATAGTAATATTTAAAGGTATTGGGATCTAAAAAATAATCAATTTATAGATTTTTCACCTATAATAGTTACATTTCATACTTCCTACAAATTTGGACCAATTAGTTTATTTTAAACATCATATATTTAAAGGTGAAGGTGGTACATATTTATAGCATATAAAAGTCTGGCAAATTTTGTTTCCTATATCGCTGTTAATATGACATCAAATTTTACAGTAACTGATGGTACATGTAACTACCCTTTAAAATTGTAATGCACCGTATAAAAACGTTATTTTATTCGGAGGTGTATGTTGCATTGACCTTGATAGCCCATCAGGTTCGTTTTTTTTCTCTTTTCACATGCTGCATTCATCGACCTTTCCTACCTGTTTTCAAATCTTGGGATGCGATGAGGTGTGTACGTAGTCAACCCTTGAGTTTGATGGCTCCCCAAATCAGTGCCATGTTAGTTAAGAGAAAAATATGGTGTTAATTGGTGGTTTGTCTCAAAAAGTTGACATGCAAATAATAGCGCAAGCGCAGTAAGATGATTTGTGTACCAATTGCAATCGAGTTGTACATTTGTAAATGTAATTTTACATGCGAAATCTCTTCGCATTCTCTCTTTGAACAGTACCGTGCCCTCCAATAATCCTTATTTACTCGCTGTAGAAGTGGATTAATATAGTGGCTAATGAGATTATTGGAGCCAGTTATCGTGATTAATATAGCATATCAAACACCTTAATCATTTTCGATCGATCCTCCGCTAGCTGCTTCTATCAAGTACAGTCAAATCATGAGAACGGGGATGTAACGGCACGTATATATATAGTAGCAATTAAGTGAACAACTTTTCCCCCTCTGTGTTAACAAATACAGTAATAGATCTCTAATTAAGTGTTCTCGATGGATAGAGTCACGCTGGCGAGTATATGTACTCCCTACATTATAAATTATTATTTGTTGTTTATTTTTATTCATAGTATTTGATCATCTATCTTATTTAAAATTTTAATATAAATATACCGGAAAGATGAATCATACTAGAGAGTACCTTTAACAAAGTAACATAAGTCACAAATAATAACATAATATTGTAAATAAGAATCAACAACGAATAGTATTTAATGAAGGATTATGTCTCATTTCCTCGAGTCAATATAGCATCAACAAATCTATCATGCATGCAAATGATAGAGACAAACGTGGTGAATGGTGATGGCACCACCAAATTCTTCAACTACTAACAACCTGCATTAGTACGTTGGCATGCATCACGCGTGGACGGTTGAATCCAATAATCCGTCCATCATCTACTGTACTCTCAACCGGCCTGTTGTGAGGTGAGATCCATATTGGTTCCAGAACGAACGCGCCGGTTTTGCTTTTATTTAATTTGTGTACGTATTCAGAGCGTCTTATCCGTAGCAATTCTTTTCCATCCATTGCTTCCATCAGAACACTGTGTTTGGTGCTCCGATCCATTTACCTGTGAGTCCATTGCGTTTGGGGATTGCGCACTCTTACATTTTTTTTCTCTCCCTGGCCGTCTCGTGAGATCAACACAGAGATGTTTTAGTAGGATCTTTGAATGGTATGTAGCAATAGTAGGGGATATACCTCCCGTACGTGCAACCTCTTTGTACAACTCCAACCGGCATTTGGGTCTTTTGATCGTCGAGTTGTGAAAGAACTGTGCAAACTATTATGTGACCGCTGGTCTAGTCAATAATCAATTGTGGTGGCTATATATTGTCACAAAGAAAATTCTGGTTTCTGATCGATTTGCATCTAGCTATTAGGACGTTTTATTTTGTGGTTTCGCCCTCAAAGAATGTTAATTTCAGTCCTTTTTTGTTTTTTTCCTTACTGCACTGGACTATAAACACAAAAGTTTGCGAGAAAAATGGTGCCAACTGTATGTTGACATGTGTAGGTGTTGATGGAATAAGATCGAGAAGAACTATATGCTGCTCACAAACAATGAATCTAGCAGATCTTTAGTTGGAAAAATAAGAAGAACGTTGCAACGCATTGCGTTTGAAGGTGAAGAAAACCTGGTATGGGCACGTACAGATGCTTAAAAAACAAATCAGCGCATGAATTTCACGGAAAAAAAATGTAATAAGGATCCAATAAGGCCACTGTCGTTACATCACAAAGAAACAATTCTCGGAGTGATCAGTGATGTATTTATTTAGGTTTTATTTTCTAATCAATTTCACAAAACTTGGATCATCATGGCTTGCTACTTGAGTGAGTACTTAATTGGTAATGCTATGAAGCAAAGACATCGCGACAGACAGCCACGTACATATATGCTAACCACCTCTACTAACGAAGTGAGTACTTAAGTGAGTACTGGATGATCATGGCTTGCACTTGAATTTATTTTGCAGTGTGGATGTACTGTATATGTAACCCATCAGCGAGCTACTTCAACGCCGGCAGTCTTTTGCTACATGGACAGCACACTTGCACATGGATAAGTTGATATACCCTTCTTTGGTTGTTTTGATACTTTATAGTTGAACATTAGCAGCCAACATGGATAAGTTGGAGCGTCGCAACTGGAAACTGCCATCTACTCACGCAATAAATTCGACCTTGTGTTCAATGCACATATGGAGTATTTATACTTATTTTACGAGATGTTTGGTCGAATGAGCGAGGAGCAGAGATGATCTCTGATCCTCAGTGGGGTTTCGGATCTCTCCTCGGAGGCGATAGTGATGGCTGCTACAAAGATAGACTCCGATGAAGATGAAGAAAAGGATCATCGGTTCCTCTGCGGCTTCTCGTGCTCCATGGTTGCCAATGTTCTTGCACCTCGAGGAAGGCACTGCACAGTCATCCCTGCCGTTGCGATTGGGAGTGAAGCAGTCACTGGCTGAAGGGACAGTAGTTGGGATTCATGGCTGTATTGTATCTGTTCTTTTTGCATGCATTGATGCATTGCTGTTGTAAATTGAAGAATCAATTATTTTGTTCTCTGCATTGATGCATGTGTAGTTTCTTTCAATTTGGTTGGGTAATGGGTACGGTTTATAGTGCACATGATGCTATTCTCCAGAGGCTGGCGGCTGGCCCCCCGCTTGGGAGACACAAGATCCCTGGCTAATTCCTTTGTCAGTTTGTCTTGGTCACTAAGCCATATATTCTGAAATTTCTGCAACGCATTTCCACAACATATTCTCATTTAGTACTTTCGTTCAAGTTCAGCTTTTCTGAGGGAACGCAGCATCCTTAATATAATATCCACTTCAGCTTTGCCGTTGTTTTCAGAAACCTGAATTCTCAATATACTACTGCTCAAGATGGTGCTGTGTCCTGTATAGCTTTCTTTCAGTTCCTCTTTTGTTTTGTTTTTAGCTCTAGTGCTCTGTAAGTATTGACTCTTCCTTTTTCTTTAATAAAATTTACAGATGCAAAAGACGGTGCTGTGTGCATCTTCATTTGTCAATGGAATGCAGCACCTTTTCCTCATCTATCATTTCACCACTTTTTCAGATTTCTCTCTTCTGAAATGCCTTTTCGGATATTTGTTTGCTGCTACATATACATGTAGCTTTCATCTGCTTACCTTTCAATCCATATAACTCCTATCTGAGGGCTGGTCTAATCAAGCAAAGACTGCTTTCAATAATCAGCTGTTAGACTGGAAGTTGTTCCCAAAATAAACACAAGTGGTGCTACTATTATTTGTCTGTTAAAATGTGCTTTCATGAAACAACCATGCTGCTCACAAACAATGAATATATCCAACTAATCATTGGAACGGAGAACAGTCCAGATAAACAACCTGGCCGAAGTATCCGATAAAATACTTAAGAAATGTGCCGGTGTACCCTTGGCTATTGTTACAATGGCTAGTCTACTTGCTCGTAAAGGAAGAGATAAATTAAAGTGGTATGAGGTGTACAACTCAGTTGGTGCTGGTTTAGAAAACAACCATGATGTGGGCGAGATGAGAAAAATTCTGTCATTTAGCTATTATGATTTGCCACCCCATCTAAGGACTTGCTTATTGTATTTAAGTATGTTTCCAGAAGATAGCCTTATTGGCAGAGATCATTTGATATGGTTGTGGATAGCTGAAGGTTTTATCCAAGGCACAAAGCCAGGAGAGAGCCTATTTGAACTTGGAGAGAGTTACCTCAACGAGCTAATAAACAGAAGTATGATCCAACCTGATGATGCTCAGCATGCCATTGGATTCTGGTGTCGTGTACATGATATGGTGCTTGATCTTCTCTGTTCCTTGTCTAGTGAAGAAAACTTTGTTACAATATTGAATAATGCGGTAAGCTTGTCTCCGTCAAAGAAGCAGGTTCGAAGGTTATCGCTTCAAAATAGCACGATGACAGATCATGCTGCAGTGTCTTCTATGAGCATGAAACAAGTGAGGTCAGTCGCTGTCTTTCCATCTGCTTTTCTATTACCGGTCCTTTCGAGGTTCAGAGTATTACGTGTACTTGATTTACGAGATTGTGATATTTCAGAAGATAGCAGCTGGAAGTATCTTGGAAATTTGGTTCACTTGAGGTATCTTGCACTAGGAGAAATACATATCGAACAGCTCCCTGAAGAGATGGGTAACCTGCGATTTCTTCAAATTTTATTGGTCGCTAATAATATTACAAGCCTGCCGTCAAGCATTGTTCAACTAAAGCACTTGATGTGCTTAAGCGCTTACCATCCAGAGGTGCCAAAAGGGATTGGGAACCTAACATGCCTTGAAGAGCTGTCAGGGATTTACACCGACTCCATAGAGATTATAGAAGAGATGGGAAATCTGACGGAACTCAGGGTCCTGGAGATTAGCTACACGGATGCCCTGTTGGACAAATCTTTTGGCACCTCCTCAAACTTCACTTCGGCTGTGTTTAGTTCCAAAAAGTGTATGAGAAAGTTTGAAAAAAATGTCACATCGGACACTGTAGCGTACTGTAGCACCTTTCGTTTGTTTGTGGTAAACATTGTCCTATCATGACCTAACTAGGCTCAAAACATTCGTCTCGTGGAGAGAGAATTTTTTGCATTTCATGGGAACTAAACAGGGCCGTACATGCTTTCCTATCTGTATATGTGCAGTGTCACAACAGCTATCACTCTCGATCAGCCGGACAAAAAGCAAGATAGGACAAAGAGACGATGCTCTGCACATGAATCAGTCAGACACCGCAAAGGGCTTTGTGTTCTGACTGTACAGCAAAAAAAGTTGAAGAGATTTTTTAGACGACTATGCGTTTGTTTCTAGCACCAGTGAAATGATACCATGATGATGATGATGCACATGTGGATTGGATCAAGTAATCTTTAAGGGATCTGATCGATAATCGTACACATGTCACATGTGACATCGAGTCCTGACCGACACTGCGATTAGTTAATCGGACCAATTGGGTTAGTGGGTTGGATATGATGATGATGGTGCTCAATGCTGTCTCTCTCATGTCTGAATTAACAACACTTCAACCCCGTCTGGCTGAGTTTAATCTCCTAGCTCCGTCATAGTTTGTAGTTCATAGGTCAAAAAAAATGAAACGAAGGTCAAAACAAAATGATTTAAGTATCTATTCAATCTAAAACAAAAAAAAGCTCACATAATGAATTTCAATACGAAGACTTCCAGTAAGGGCATTAGTGATGCATCAACAACAGTTCCTCGGGTGAAATATGTTGTCTATTTATTTTGTTTTCCTAATTTCGGAAAATCTGCATGCTACTACTTGTCTTTTTGTCTTTTGTTTCCCACTATCTGAAGTCTGAACATGGTAAGTGATCATTGCTGCTTGGTAATGCTGTGAAGCAAAGACATAGCGTATAGGCATATGCAACCATCTCTAACGTCTGATTGCAACTAACGACTCCAGGCTCTTTGTCCTGGACGAATTGGAATATGACAGGTCATGAAGTCTTTCATTCAGCTGAGCAGCATCAATAATGATCAATGGAGCAGAGACACTATCCAGATGGACAGGCCTGAATGTGTTTTGCTTGGGCTGGAATGGAAGTCTAACTTCATTATGGGCCAGTGGCCTTCTCTGGCCATCAACCCTTCGGGCCCGTTTTATTCTGCAAGCTGGGTTCCAGGCCTTTATCTCGTGGGAATCAGAGCAGCCCATTCTGATGGAATTAGGCGCCCAGTCTGATGGTGGCCGACTCCATCTTTCTTTTTCTTTTCCTTTAGCGAGCAACGAACATGATTTAGCGAGCAAGGTGTGAAATCCATCAGAACCAGTGCAGAATTAGAGTTAGAACCTTCAGGCTGCTTTGACGGATTCAGCATTAGGCTTCTCTGACAAATCACGGAGCTCCGTGATGCGATGCCGGGCTGAACCTGATGAACTGCTGCCGCCATCACAGCCGCGGCAGGTTCCTGCTGCTCATCACTCTGGACGGTGCGCCATCGGAACCAGTGGCGGAACTGGAGATAAATTTTAGGGGGGCCAGCCCTCCACACAAATATTTACCGGTTTAAAAATCTAATAATTTGTTGCAATGTTTCAAGTATATACTAGTTAGCTATGATTATGATAATTTAATAATTAATTATGCATGCAGTGGCAATACATAAAAGAGAAAATATGAGAATCGTTTAAAAAAGTGGTCAATAGATCTTACATGTTCATTTCAATTTCACCGCACGCTTTTTTACTGTATTGAAATCATCAATAATTGAATTCATGGTGGTCTTCATTGCAATCTCTCTCTCAATATAGAGTACTAAGCAATACCTTAAAAATCCATCTTCCATTTTATTTCATAGCCGGCCGAATACGTATTTTTTAGGGAGAATACCGGCCGACGGGCGTTGGGCATTGGCATGTTGGCCTGTTGGGGCATTGCCGTTGGGCTTGTTGCTTGCCGTTGGGCTTGGGCTGCATATGTGTGTATGTGAATGTGTAATTGGGCTGCCGGCTGGGCACCTGTGCTGACGTGCTGTACTTGTGATTGAACGGAGACGTATGCTATCAGCATGATGTGGAGGATCCAGCCCAACGCGGGAGCGTAGCTCATCAGCGAGTCGAAAGGGAAACAGATTTTAGTCCCACATGGAGACTTTTATGCGGAGGAAATCTGGGTAAAACATAACCTGATCACCCTTTGGTTGCCGTGTCTGGTGGCGCGGACATGTAACCCTAAGCATCAGGGGGGCAAAAGACTTGGCAGGTGGTGATGTTGAAATAAAATGTCACGTAAAGTCGTCCCGCGCGAGGTGTAACTCCTGCCAACTCTTGTTGCTATTTCTATCTAAACTTTATCTCTTTTTTTCTTTCATCATCCATTTTATCACTCTCTGAGTTCACTCTTGTGTTACTTTTACTTCTAATAACTTCGCTATTCCTGCCTTAACTTTATCTTCTTTTACTGTCCTCATCCTCTTTATCACTCTCATGTTACTGTTGCTGCTAAGAGAACATGCTTTGGTGAATTTTAACTTTCATCATGAATGGCCAATGCTAATTACTTGTTATTAGGTATGGATGCTTTCAAGATTCCCAATTTTCTAACTTATGTTGGCATTGCTACTAAGTTAATATAGCACCACGGGTATAATTCACCTGCTAGAATCCCAACCAAAACCACTTTCTGCTGACAAATCCTTTACAACTCGATACTCCTTTTCCAGATCTTGCTCCTTTTGTTTCACTTGAGCCACACTGAATGAGAGCGAAAACTTTGAATTGAACTGAGCAACTATATTGGTCCAGGCTTCCTTACTCCATGCATTGTGTGCCCGAAATCTAGGTACATCATGCTGCTTTAAAAGCCCAATAAGATAAAACTTCATTTGGTGATTCCAGTTAGCTCTATTCTTTGTGGTGCCTAACAGTTTCAGATTTACATGATTTCAGTTCCAAAATAATAAAGAGAAACAAGAATACTGTAAATACAAAAAATGCAAAAGGAAAAGGCAGTGTACTTTTCTATTTTTGGCACATGTTACCCACATGTTCAGCACAAATAAAGTGTTTTGTTTGACCTCATCTATGCATTCAAGTTTTTCAGCAGCCACAATTCAACACTTGTGCTTGGCTCCTTGACTTTTACACGCAACAATACCTTTTTGAATTGGTAGGAAAATCTAGAAGAAGAATCCTCAAGCATGCATCGTATCCATGGCTTAACGGAATTTCTATTCCCGCTAAAAACAAGCTAAGGTCATGATAATCCCCAGCCTTTTTCATGGACTTTTGAGGTTTGGACGTGATGTACATTAAGAAAACATGCTAATTTGTGAGCACAAGATACTTGAAGTTCATGCTCATGTTCACCAGTTTCTCATAAGCACAGGCAGTTGCATTAGAGTAAGAGCACTGAAACTGGAGATGATCGAGAGAGGGGGCCTAGACCCCCCTCCCCCTAAAAAAAAACAAACTGAACTCGTCATTTGCTATCATTATAGCTTTTTTTGGCTTCATCCCTGTGCAAAATAATATGTGGAACTACCAAAATAATATAACTACATCCCTGTGCAAAATAATATGTTGGACTACCAAAGTAATACAGCTATAGTATGCCCAATTGTCGTGAAGGTCTAGTACGATTTCACAAATAGAGCATCTAGACAAAGACAAGTAAAAAAATTCTATGTACCATGAAAATTATGTAGTTGCACATTAACTAGGGTAAATTTTTGTGCTGAGGTGATACAATGCATGGAACCTAAGTAGGTGTTAGTTGACGGTTGTTGCGCATAAAACCGGATGTATACAATTTCGGTATTTTGATTTTAGAGCTCATGACATGAAAAAAGAGCAATCAAATTCCATAGTATATATCCCTCCCTGTTTATTTTTGTTTGAAATTTTCCTTGAGCGCTAGCTAGTTCATCCGAAAAGTCGATGAAGACGGGCAGCTGACTGCCGCATGGAAGAATGGACACCTGATGCTCAAGAGGACAGCTTTAAATAGCAACTTTGTAAGTAGGAACTTCTTTGCTTCTCCTTTTAATACGATTTGGCAGCACTCCTGCCAATTTCTTGAAAAAGAGAAAGAGCGCGACTTTAGTGTATTCCATCTTGTGATGAGGCCACATACGGTGTTCTTGGGCTACAACCAAGGCGTGGCGTGATGATCCTGCTCCTGCAGACAAGCTTTTCGCTGCGGCCTATAGTGTTGCACTGCACGTACTAAAGGCTGATGACGAACCTGACATTTCTGAAGGAAGGATTGGTTCAGTGATCGGTTGCTCACTACAGGAACGGAGGGGATCATCGATCACGCGTTCATTCGTTTTTCAAATGCAGGCACAGCAAGCACAACAACAAGGCTGAATCCACAAGGACATCGTCGACCAAGACGATCCATCCCTCTTGGCCTCTTCTGATGCTGTGTGGCTCGCTCTGCAGGTCAACTGCTCCACCGCCGTGTTCAATTCAGAGCTCCCTGATGCTCAACTGCCGCTGCTATGTCTGTTCACGAGTCACGACGGCGCGCCGGATCGAGACTGGGTGGAGGTGCCCAGTCTCTCCACGAGCACGCGCTGTCGCCCCTGGTCCTCCCCGACGACGTACGGCCAAGTGACGCGCCGTCTTCGGAACTCCGGCGCTCACGAAGAACGCCGGTACGCCTGCCTGCCATTGGTTCACAATGTCGTCGATCGCCGCGCTTCTCGCCTCTCGCCTGCCGCCGCTGCCTCCGCCGCCTGGAGCATCTCCCCGTCGCCGGCAAAAGACCCGCCGGAGGCCGGAACACGGGTAGCCGCCGTCGTCGGCAAGGCTCCTTCTCCCGAGCCACTGATCGAAGCCGTGCCCACCGATCGAAGACCCGACGACGGAGACACGCGAGCGATGCGACCAATCTGAGCCGCATAGACCGGATCGGACGGCTGTGATGTACCGAGGGGGCGGACGGTATCTCAAATACCGACCACCCGGTCGGTATATGAAACACCGACCACCCCCTGGGTCTCACAGCTCGCCGGAGCGGCGGCGCGCTCAGGGCTCCCCTCGCTTCCTGGCGGACACCTCGGAGCCTCCCCCGATCTTGCAAGTGCCACGCTCGTGTCTGCGAACCAATGGGCCGGCAGGGTAAGGTCGGTGCTGGGCTGCCATGGCCGGTGCAGGCGCAGACATGGCGCGCGCGGGGGCATCGACCAGATGGCCCGACCAGGGGTTGAAGACGAATAGTTAAGGAGCAAGCGTGCCGTTGATTTGAGGGGTTGCCGTTGACATCACAGTCCGTTGTTCTCAATCTCACCAAACTTGCCCAAATCCTCTGCATCTTCTACTCATATTTCTACTATTGAGTCAGTGCAGAGGCATGACAGTAGACTGCTGGCAACAATCACCACTAGGAAAGGGAGTTAAGTTTTTGCCATTCTATCGACGGCCAAAGCCACCATGGGCACAGCCTACAGGCTTGTTTGCAGTGGGAAATTTTTTTCTGTCAATTGGTGATGATGTCCTGAGATCCTTTCCTGATCACTTCAATGCAAACGGAAAATCCTACAACCAGCTTCAATCTATGCAGCCTCAGCTTTATTGGTGCCAGCACAAGAAAATATTGAGGAACGAAATGGTTAAATGTCTGAATTTCAAGCATCTTATGTGTGTTGGTGCTAGTTTTCATCATGCAAGAACTCTGACACCATACAACCACAACTACATGTGAATATCCTGTTTTAGTCACTGTGGGCATGTGAAACCATTGGGTGAGCATTATAGTATACACTCGGATCAGTTTAGCTAGACTGAATGACACTAGTCAAATTCTGTCAATTGGAATCTATCTCTTCCTGTTCTGAAATGGTCAACTTATTGTGCGTTCATCGATTGTGAGAGAATTTAAAACCTGCTAACAATTATTTGCAAAGTGTTGCAGCGTCAAATTTCTTTCTCTTGGGATCAGTGGCCTCCGTTCAAATGGTAGAGCTGATGTAGCTACATTCTCCAATTGCAAATGTAAGTTTGCTGCTGCTGAGCCAGCCTATATATTACTTCTCCTGTTGTTTGATGAACTTGCTACTGGATACTTGAGGCCTTGCAGTCTGGACACTCCACTCAATACTAGTCAGTATGTTATACGGGTCATGTTGTCAACTTGGAAATTGTCAGGAAGAAATTGGAAAGAGGTGATGAGTCCTGGTTGGTTTAGACAAAATGCAGAGCTAGTGCTATCTACATTCACTGTACAGTCACAGTCCTTAAATTCTATCACCATGCAAGTGTTAGTAGTCTCCGTGCTTGATTGGCCTACCTGGGCATTGTCCACTGATAATGGGGGAATTCAGAGAAAGAAAACGTTGTTAGTATTAGCAGCCGCGACAACTAATATTCGGCAGCATGCTGTGGCTAATTTTTCTTCTGTGCACTACTTATGACTTCTATGTTGGCAAGTAACAGCAGTGGGTGATTACTGCAAGTGTCACAATTACGAGTTTTCGAGGTGCAAGTTCGAGCTTACTGCTGCTAAGATTTCAGTCTGGGTGGCGCGCCGGCCAGAGACTGGGCGGAGTCGGTGCAGGCGCACGTACAGTCTCTCAAGTATCGACGAACACGTGCACGTCCCTTTTCGCACCGGAGCTCTCTTCTCCGGCGACGGCCAAGTGACCGAGTCCATCAGATCCTCTTCAGAGTTCAGAGCCGGTGGGGCGGTTGCTATGTGCAGATCACGTCCACCGTCGTCTTCCTTTGGAGCTCCGACGCTGACCATTAACGCCGGTGCGTCTGCCATTGGCTCCCTCGGCCAGCATGAAGTGTCGCCGCTCGCCTCGCTATCGTCCGCCCGGCACGGCAGGAGCAGGCACCTAACCCGCCGCCGGGATCAGCTACCCCGTCGCCGGGACAAGCCACTCCAGAGGCCAGAACACACCTGGTCACCGTCGCCGGCAAGTCTCCTTCTTCTCAGCCACCACAACGATCGAAGCCATGGCCACCGCGGCGGCCATCAGTGGCCTCCGTTCAGTTGCCATCAGCTAGGTTCCAGCAGCTCAGGAGTCAGGACGGCGCGCCGGCTGGCGACTGGGAGGCGTCGGTACGTGCAGGCGCGTAGTCTCTCCAGTATCCATGAACACGCGCCGTCCCTTTTCGCACCGGAGCGCGCGGGCGCTCACCTCTCCGAGACGCCCAAGCTGAACAAGTCCGTCCAGAGCCGGCTGCTGCTGCTGTGGCGCACTGCAGGTCACTCCAACTGCCGTCTTCTTTCGGAGCTCCAGCGCTGACGAACACCGGTGCGTCTGCCATTGGTTCGGCCAGCGCCAGGAGCGCCACCCCGGCCCGCCGCCCGGAGCAACTCTCCGTTGCCCTCGTCGCCGGGAAAAGCCACGCCAGAGGCCGGAACACGCCTGGCCGCCGTCTTAGGAATATCTCCTTCTCCGGAGCCACCGATCGAAGCCATGGCCACCGTGGCTGACGACGAAGACGCTCGAGCGAAGCTCAGCAAAATCTGGGCCGTACATATCGGATCGGGCGGCTATGAGGTACCCAGGGGTGGACGGTATTTCAAATACCGACCACCCCTTGGGTTCATGCCGCACAGCTCGCCGGAGCGGCGGTGTGCTCAGGCAAGCTGCCCCTCGCGGACACCTCGGAGCCTTCCCTGCTCTAGCAAGCGCCGCGACGCTCGTCCGGCTGGTGTGGTATATAGCTGCACGCGAACGACGGCGGCGGCGGTGTGCGCGCTGGGCCGCCATGGCCGGCGCAGACGAACAAGGCGCAAGCATATGCCTTGATTTGAGGGGTTGCAGGAGCAGAGGCGTCGAGGGATGGCGGCGGACGTCACGAAACCAATGCCAGCCATGCATGTCGTCGGCTTCCACCGGTGACGCCGTGTCGCGCTGACGAGGGGATCCGTTCGTGCAATAAGCCGCAACAGTCAGCCACAGCCAGTGTTCCGAGTCGACGCCGCCGGCAGGCGCGATGCTCTCCAGAGCCGGCGGCTACTGCCGTGGCTGCAGATCACGCCCACCGCGCCGTGTTCGGAGCTCCGGCGCTGACGACGACCGTCGGTGCGGCTGCAGTTGCTGGTTCGCCTAGTCCGCCAACTGCCGAAATCGCTGCCGCACTCCGCCGCTCGTCCAGCCTCGCGGGAAAGCCGCCGCCGCCGCCGCCGCGACCAGCTTCCGATGGCCTCGGGGCGGCGCGTTCAGTACGCGCGGAACTGGGACAAGCCTCGCGGGAGGGCCGAGTACCGTCGCCGCCAGCACATGAGCACCTGAGCCACCGATCGAACCCGTGAGCACCGCGGCCGCCAGCGATAGCGTGCTCGGAGCCTGAGGACGAAGACGCCGCGCCCAATCTGAACCCCACGAGTCGGATCGGACGGCTATTAGGTACCCACCCCTTGGGTTGGGTGTGCGCACCGGCCCGCCGGAGCGGCGGCGCGCCCTCGTGGACACCTCGGGGCCTCCCGCAATTGCAAGCGCCGCCGCCGCGCTGGTGTGGTAGGTATATAGCGGCTCGCGTCGCGAACGACGGAGCCGGCAGGGTGCTGGGCCGCCGCGCCATGGCCGGCGCAGACATGGCGCGCGCACAAAGCTCCGTGCAGACGTCGGTGTAACTCCGCTCCACCGCCGTGTCCGTTGTGTGTAGACGCCGCACGCTACCACACCTGCCTTCAGCCCGCGGTGGCGGCCGGCCGTCCTCGCCGTTGGCGCGCTCGCAGCCACGAAGGCGCGACATCGCCGGCGCCTGCTCCGGCCACCATCGCGGTCGCGCGCGCACGATGTTCCCGGCCAGATACACCCTCTTTCTCCAACTCATCCTCTTCTCTGGGTGACTACAAGGCTAGAACACGCATGGATTCCCTCGGCGGCAACTGATCGGCGGCGGGCGAACTCAAATTTGGCACGAAGATGTGCCAAAGCATGGGGCTGGAACCAGGGGTGGTCGGTATTTGAAATACCGACCACCCCACGGGTATTTGTCTTTTTTTGTTCTTCCTCTACAGAATTTATTTGACCTTGTAATTTCATGGAGGCATGCGGCTCTGCATTCCACATTCTTATCATTTTTTGTATAATTTTTGGTGGGCATTTGGATTGCCAATTTTGAAGTTCAGTATAGAACAGCCACAGCGCCGCAACAGCTCAGGCCACCATACACGCCTCTTCTTCCTCCTCTGCTCATCTAGTTTCCTAGAACACGCACAGCTTCCCTCCTCGACAACTTGTCGGTGGTGGGCGAACTCAAATTTGGCATGACGATGTGATTTGCTCATGCCACGCCTGAATTCTGGAACAGGGGGGGTCGGCAACTACAGAATTTTTTTTGGGTTTGCAATTTCGCGGAGGAATGGGTCTATACTTTCCCCATCCTTATCCATTTTTATAGAATTTTGGCCGATTTTGACGTCCAGTATAGATTATAGAACAAGGACATTTCTCCTTTTTACTAATTCTTGCTCTATAGATTTTTTTTCTGGGTTTGAAATTTTGTGGAGACATGAGACTCTACATTCTCCATCCGGTATCCATTTTTGTTCATTTTTTTCGTGGAGATGTTTGGTGGGCTAAGCGAATGTTATATCACGCCCACCGCCGTCTTCATTCGGAGCTCCGGTGCGCCTGCCATGGCAGGGACCAAAAGTGTCGCCGCGCTCCTCGCTGTCATGCGCTCGGCACGCCATGAGCACCGCCGCCGCCGGGAGCAGCTCCTCGTCGCCGGTACGAGCCACGCCAGAGGAGGCCGGAACACGCCTGGACGCCATCTCCGGCAAGACTCCATCTCCTCAGCCACGACAACGATCGAAGCCGTGGCCACAGCGGCGGCGGCGCGGCCTCCGGCTATATCGGGCCTCACGACGAAGACCCTCCCGCGATGCGCCTAATCTGGACCGCACGGGTCGGATCAGACGGCTGTGAGGCACCCTGGGGGTGGACGGTATTTCAAATACCGACCACCCCTTGGGTTGGGGTCCCATGCCGCGCGCCTCGCCGGAGCCGGCGGCGCGCTCAGGCAGAGCGCCCTTCGCTTCCGTTCTGTTCGTCGTGGACACCTCGGAGCCATCCCTGATCTTGCAAGCGCCGCCACGCTCGTCCTGCTGCTGTGATGTATAGCTGCGCCTGCGCGCGGACGACGGCGCCGGCAGTGTGCTGGGCCGCCATGGCCTGGCGCGTGCTTCGTGAGCATCGACGACCAGGGATTGAAGACGTACGCAGGCGCAAGGTGCAGGCATGGGTTGATTGATTGCTTCGAGGGGTTGCAGGATCGGAACAGGCGCCGAACTGAACAATGGAGGCACGGTAGACGTCACAGGCAGGCCACGGTAGACGTCACAGGCAGGCAGTCGCGAAAGCTGTGCCAGCCATCCATGGCGCCGCGGCTGGCTGGCAGCGGTGATCCGGTCACGTCGTGACGAGGCCGGACGGGGCAAACAGAAATGGCCTGTCCGCTCTCTCTATTCAGCAGCTCTCTGAAGTACTGAACTGAGGGAGGCGTTGAAGAAAGCTTCTAATGATGGCTCTGTGTCACACCCGGTTTTGAAGGCAAAACCAGATGCATCTCATATGTGCGCCAGGATCAAGTTTACACACATATGATAGACGTCACAAGTGAATAACCAAATCCATGCATAACGAAAGAGTATTAAAGTGCGATTATTACAATCTCAGAGTTGACTCAAAAGTCATAGCGGAAGACTTAAATAAACGTTTATCTAAACGAAGCAAAATAAACTCCATCTCCACAGGCGAGGACTGGGGGATTCTCCTAGAACTCCTCAAAATCAAGGGGGCCAATCCTCTTAAATCACACTACCGAGGTGTGACCGCATAGGGACGCTACGAGGCTTTTACAAAGATTCCTTAGTAAATAGTAACCCACGCTAAGGTTTCCGGTCTCAGCAAAGCATAACCCTCCCTAATGAGATCTGTCTCTTACCAAAGCCCACAGCTCAGGAGGACCGAGCTATACCCCGACATCCGCCGCCCCCCATGCCCCTTTCGAGTAAAGCTACCATAAACTAGAGCACCTAATTAGTCAGTCAAAGCCAGAGCCACATAGCACTTATGGTTGTACTGTTTTCCTGGGTGGTCGCTCCATGTTCCAATTAAAAGAGGTGATCTTGTCAAATTAATGTATCCATAGAGTAGAGATGGACATCGAGTAGGGGTTCGTTAACCAATCCCAGTTGAGCAAGCTAAGCATCATCTACCAGTCAAGATTAATTATATAACCCCGGTTGCAAGGCAGGATAAAAGAGACTAGGAAATCCTTAATGGGACCCCACAATATTAATGCAAGCGAATAGTAACAGTGTAATTAAAATGCATGTCATTTAGGTCCCAAAGGGCATGATCAAGGAATACTTGCCTTCTTCCCAACCCTGCTGCTGCTCAAAGTCTTCAACAGCGGATTCTTCAAATACTTCCTCGAATGGCTCGTTTCCTATACGCATCACGCATTCACATACAAGAAAACAATACAACAAATAAGAAACAGTACACCAAACAGTTCCAACAGTACTAAACAGCAGCACAAAAACAATCTACTCGTTGCAACGATCGCGTGAGCGCAAGAATTGCTAAAATCGGAGTTAAAATGAGAAAGTTATGGCCATATGAAGTTTCAGGGACCTGCTGGCGAGGTTTCAGAAGTTTCAGGGGCTAAATCACAAGAAAACAGGGACTAAAAACACAATTTTATATAAAATAGGAGGGTTTATAAGTAAAATAACTAAAACAGGAGCTCGGGTTCTATTTCTGAATAAGTCAGGGGGTGTTCTGTAAAAATCGGGGCCTAATTCTAATTATTTTTTAGTAGATCTGGACGCGGGTTAATTTATAATAAGATCAGGGGCTCTTTTGCAAAATCTTGCGGCGCTGACCGTATCCATCTATGTTTGACTCAGCGGCGAGGCGACGTGGACCGTTAGATCAAGATCCGGTGGCCACAGATGAAAACGGGCAGAGCAAGACGGCCGGCGACGACGGGAGCGGCGGCGCCGCTGGCTCGCGCGGCGGCGCATCGCCGGAGCGGAGCAATCTCGGACTACGGTTAACCAAAACGAGCGCGGATTGAACCTAGAGCACCAGGGCGAGACGGCAAGCTCACCACGGTAGATCCGGACGAGTGAGGAGCTTCGACGGCGGCTGGCGACGACGAATGGCGGCCGGCGGAGCTCCTGGATGCGACGGCAAGCGGTTTAAGTAGGGGCGCGGCCAAAATTGGAGCAAGGAATGCGACGAGAAGCTTCAGTACCTCCTGGCGAGACTCCTGAGCGGCTCAATCAAGCGGAGCGACGGCGAAACGGCGTGGCGGCAAGCTCGGAGCGGCGGCGGCAATGGCGGCGCGGCGCTAGGGTTTTGCGGAACAGAAATTGGGGGAAACAGTTGGGGTGGTGGCGGCGGCTTTATAGGGCGCAGCTGGTGACCCCGAGGCATAGGCGTGCGCGCCAGGGAGGGAGTCGGACGCGGGCTCAGCCCGGGTCGGACTTGAGTCCGGCTCAGAGACGACTCGAGGAAGGCGATGACAGGTGGGGCCCACCTGTCGGCGACAGCGGAGAGGGGGAGACGAAGAAGGGCCGCCAGCGGGCCGAAACTGCGAATCTGGGCCGCTCGGGAAGAAAAGGATCAGGGAGCAAAGGTGAATCAGGGAAAAAGATCAGGGGGCTAAAGTGAACTCAGCGACACGAACTTTGCTAAAACTCAAACAAAAGACGAATCGAATTTAAACATAATTTAAATTCTAATTTGATCCACCAGCAAACAAGGAACAATGCAACAGCATGAATGCAACAAAAGCTTATTTTGGCTAAAATTATTTAATGTGATATTTAAATTGATTAAAAGGCTAGAAATTCCAATTAAATCCTAGAAAATTTATTTAAGCCTTAATAAATCCTAGAAAATTTCAGAATATTTCTATGTCAGTTATGTGATGAAAATTAGGGTGTTACACTCTGCGTTGATTTGATTGGGAGCTATGATGAGCAGGCTCGATCTTGATCAGTCCACTGCAGCCACAGCCCACAGCCATCTGATTTGCAGTGCAAACCCTGTGAGCTTTAAAGGTCGGAATGCCCAGTCCACCGAAACTTGTTTTTTTTTTAAGTAACAGGAGGGATTGCCCCCTACTGATTATAATATATTAATTAGTAATAAAAAGAGAGTTATGTACAAGCAGAAAGGGGGTGGAGGAGAGATTACAAAAAGGTTTCAAGCCATTGCTCAATTCTAGGAAAGTAACTGCTTTTTGCCCAATGCAACATCAGAGCAAAAACTCTTTGGAATGAAGACTTGCAGTTCTAAACATTTGGCGCGACATTCCACCGAAACTTGTTGGGCAGCACAGCGTCGGCCATGCAACTGATCCTCGCTCTCGTCCGCACAGCCGCCAGGAGCGCCTCTACAGACGCCGGAACACGCCTCATCACCATCTTCGTCGCCGGGACAAGCCATGCCAGACGCCGGAACACGCCTCATCACCATCGCCGGCCGGCAAGCAAGATGGAAGCCGTGACCACCGGCAGTCCGGTCCACCGCGACGGCGCGGCCTCCGGCTCTGTATCGCGCCTCCTCACGAGAGACGACACTCTAGAGATGCACCCAATCTAGACCGCACGAGTCGGATCGAACGGCTACAAGGCACCCAGGGGTGGACGGTATTTCAAATACCGACCACCCCTGGGTTGGGTCTCCTGCCGCGCGGGCGCGTCTCGCCGGAGCGGCGGCGTGCTCAGGCATCTCGGAGCCTACCTCTCTTGCAAGTGCCACGCTCGTGCTAGAGAACGACGGCGCCGGGCCAGCAGGGTGCCGGGCCGCCGCCATGGCCGGCGCAGACATGCGTGGCGCGCGCACAAAGCTCTGCGCGCGCTGACGCCGGCTTCTCGCTGCGTAACTCCGGTCCAGAGACGCCGCGCCGGCCCCCGGCCGTTATCCGTCTGAATTAACAAGGCTGCCTAGCTTGCTCATGCTCTCGATCGGAGTCCTTGCCGCCGACCTCTCGCGCATGCGCGTGCCGTTCGTGCGTGCGCACTGCAGCCAAAGTCACCAACCAACCCTTGTCTGATCCGGCGGCCGAGCTGATGCTGCACCGGGCCAGCCATGCAGTGTTCGAGCTGGGTTCATGCAAATGGGACATCATTGCTCCCAGAAATTCTACAAAAACTAGCTAGCTGTCCGTGTCAGCTGTTATTGCCCGCTAAGCCTTTTAACATATCCTCGTAGATGAAACACATTTCCACTCTTAGTAGACTCGGCATAAGATGGCCAAATAAATACATTTTTATCCTTGAAAATCAAAAGTATTTATCGGAAATGGGTGCTTATGAACTTACATTTCGATCCGTAAACTAATTTATTCACTCTTCACTGATAGCCGATTGTACTTACCAATGGAAAGAATTACAATCATCAATTTGTTGAATCCGTTCTCAACTCTTTTCCATCAAATTGGCAAAACACACTTGTTGCTAACAACATATATCGATCATAGCTAGATCAACACTGTTTTCAGTGGTGTTTAGGATTTCTACTTACTTTGTTATGGTCATTCTATTGGTCAAATCTTTGGATCAGTCTCTTCACTACAATCGAACAGATATGAATTAACTGATCGATCAGTAAGTAATATTGTTCTCCCCATAAAAATCAACTGTTAGCTACGGGCTCATCTCATTCTTCCTCCAGGCCCTATCTTCTTCTTCCTCTATGTACCTATGCCTTTCCTTCTCCTCTCCTCACTCCGTCCTCCATGTTTCTCCAAGGGGCATAGGCCCCTAACACCTTTTCTAGATTCTCCCTTGCAGATACACCATCAAGTGATATTCGATGCTACTCGTGCCTTAGGTGTAGTGATGTTGACATCCATATATCTGGCGTGCTAGGGACAGTCCAAGACATAATTATACGCCACATTGTTGCATACTACGACGAGTGCTAATTTAGGTTGTTGGATGAGGAGTCCCCCCAGCAACAGCA
This sequence comes from Echinochloa crus-galli, assembly GCA_900205405.1. NCBI lineage: Eukaryota > Viridiplantae > Streptophyta > Magnoliopsida > Poales > Poaceae > Echinochloa > Echinochloa crus-galli. The sequence continues at coordinate 965,269 of OAMR01000160.1, read as the reverse complement.
ACGACGGCATATTCATCGATCATCTTCAACAAGCATACAGTGAGCTTCGTAGTAGACGGTGTTGCCGGCCAAGGAGCTTATCTTCGCGTCCTCCTGGGACAAAGAACGTTGTGCTGAGCTGATGGTGTGCCAAGGAGAGGTGCTATGCTCACTGGCACTGTAGTTTTCATGCATGCCTTGTGCGTTTAGGGGGTCGTGTACAAAGTACTAGGAATTTTATGTAAATATTTAATCATAATCAATCATTATGATCCAGTTTAGAGAGCTTACTATAAAAAATGCAGAGGGTCATATGCAAACATTTGGATTGCGACCAATAATCACAATCGAGTCTAGAGGGTTTGTTATGCAAACTGTTATGTTGCAGTTGTAGTCGTCGTTCATGGTCTTTCTGAGGTCGATGAGTTGCCGGTGGGCATTCAGCGATGGCTGGAAATTCCCAGTCGCTGAAGTACATATGCTTTGACGTCGGTGTCTCTTCAAAGAACTCCTACAGGGTGGGCGGGTGGCCCGTGAGATTGTTTTAAACTCAGGCTAAACAGGTTCAGAAGCCCACAAAGCTTTTTCAATGTAACTAGTAATTTTTTAAACCAGCCACGGCCAGTGTGATTGATGTGGCAATATTTGTAATGCCTACAGTAGAAGTCCCACCAACCAGAAGCCTCCAGACATCCCGGAACTTTGTATCACACCCGCTGCAAGTAACTACACAGACCAAAATGCCAAAGGCCATTCAGACAATATCAGAGACTGCGAAACCAACCAAGGAATAACATAAAACAAACGCTGAAAACCAGTTGGCGATTCGAGTGACGAGTACTGACATGACACTAACACCAGGAATGATTTAACACCAATCCAACAGCATACTAGCAAATGATCCAACACAATACAGATGGAAGCACTTTAAGTTTACATATGTCTGATTAATAACCAAAATAAACTGAGCAATCCTGCACTTGAAAGGTTACTTAACCAAGCAGAATATCAACCCACACAGGTAGGTCCACTTAGAATACAGCGGCAAAAGACGAGCTAAGCTGTTCCGACTCCAGTGAGCAATGCTCGTCTCCAGACACTTGCCACAGGGACCTCACTGCTTCGCCTCGCGTTCACGGTTCCACTGCTCAATCTTGGCCCTGCGCTCCTCGCTGCTCTCCCTGACAGGGCTCCTCCCACGCCTTGGGGGTGGGCTACCATGCCTGCGTCTTCCTCCATCATCATACCTTTCGTGCCTGCCACCTCTGCCCCCACCATCATCATACCTGTCATGCCTGCTGCCTCTGCCCCGTCCACCGCCCCCGCCACGGTAATCATCACGATCACGATGGTAGTCATCGCGATCACGATGGCCCCTCCTTTGAGGTGGGGGGCTTCGGCTTCGGCTTCTCGTCCCATGGTACCTCCTGGAAGCACCGCTTCCATAGAGCTTCCTCCTGAGATCCCTACCAATCTGCTTCACATGCATGAAATTACAATAGCCGCCACGGTTGCAGCTGTTCTCCTCAAACTGCCTACAGGTTGCTTCCCGGAAGTCAGTCACAGGAGAATACTCCACAATTATCGGGCGACCAGAGTAAAAGCGGCCCTGAAGGGCATTGTATGCCGCAGCTGCCTGTTCTTCCTCCCTGAACTGGACATAGACATTCCCTATCATGTGGTCAGCAAGGTTGTCGCACACATTCAGGTTCTCAATCTCACCAAACTTGCCCAACTCCTCATAGATGTCCTCATAGAAATCCTCAAAATGCTCCTGCATCTTCTCAGGATCAATTGGTTGGCCTTGAGCATCAACTCCAGGGGTTATCATATCAGGGCGCTGATACATGTTGGCAAGTACAAGCGTCGGTGATATGGTTGGCCTGTTGTGCAGACGGGAGCAGCGATCCCCATGACGACAAGCCCCAATCTTGAAGTAAAAAGGGCAGTTGACCCTGTCCTTCTCAGTGCCAAAGATCGAAGCCAAGTGCTCCGCCATGATTCAACTCTCTGACTGACGCTAAACCTGCAAGCATAAGCAAGAACAGTATCAGCAGTCATCTTCAATATACGTAGAATTAGAGTGCCAATGCATTGATGGTTTGGTTATCTAGAAACCATGGGGATAATGGAATACCCCAATCGTGGTACCCAGTATCCATACCCTCGGTCACCAAGGCTGTGCAGTCTATAAAACAAATGACACCCTAGGTTGATACTAGCACAATGCATGATTTCTTTGAACAGTCGAAATGCAACATAGCTAGTGATAAAGGAGATGGAACAGAATACTTTGTTCAACAATCTTTGTGTGTACTGATTCAGCAGTTATATGGTATATGGTTCACAAGTGTATCATTTCTGTAGGTTCAGAGCAATATATTACTTTCTTCAACATTCAGCATGCACTAGTTTCCCGAAAGAGCACAATTAGACCACAGAATCAACCAGGAAAAGGTGACAAATTCACCAGAAAAAAATAGATGAAAATTTCACTTAGAAACAATTACAGAACTACATGTTTACTAAATTTTACACATTTTTCATGGAAAATTAACTGATTGTGGTAAATTCAGTTCAAAGTGCCTGATAGTATCAAATCCAAAGAGTCTCAACTGCACTCAGATAAATGGAACCAGAGTATGCTTGGATTGGATTCCAATCTTGACGGTGTCAAGAGAAGAATCAACTGGAGCCAAGTAGATATACAATGCATTTAAAAAATGGACATACAGTGATACCTATTATTGATTAGCCAAAATGGGAAAATATATACACCAAAAAGTTGTGTAGCGAAGCAGGCATAGAAATTTTGTTCTCCCAACAGATATTGTAAGAAAAAATAGGGATAGTTTTAATGTGACAGGTCTCCAGAATGAAATTTGACAGGTGGAAACTCAAAAATAAACACACACAAGGACATTTTATGGCGTCAAACACTTTTGTTGCTAACAATTTTTCCCTCTTCCTGTCAAATACAGGTTCATACACGAAGCTAGCCGTACATTCTGAGAAGATGCCATCTCGTAGGTGAAACGTTTGATATGTTATTACCAGGTGAACTCACAAGACAAACAAGTTATCCGCTAGTATCTATACCTATCATACTACATGCTCTGCTATTTCTAAAGATGCAAGCATTAAGCATGAAGAACATGGAGCCAGTGAACTAAGAAAAATAAACTACTTCTCCCTATGCTAGTGCTATGAGACTGTCAAGGCGCAGGGTATAAGAAACAAAACAAACCGCTTTCTCAATCGTGGAACTTAATCTTAAACCACACAGATATAGACAAGAACCAGTGAAACTACACGGGACCTAGTGAAACAACAAATCTACACAAGCCCTAGCGAGGAAACAAATCTACGCAAGAAACACACAGATCTAAGAAGGGGGGAAGGCATGGTATCGTCACCTCGTCGTAAAACCCGATTAGGGTTTGATGCCGGACGAGACGGCGGGGCAGGAGGCCGTGGACTCAACGGGTCTGCGGACGCGGGCGAATCGAACCGGATCCCTCCCTACAGACCTCGATGGCTTCGCCGTCGGGTTCCTCCCTTCCGCGAGGCCACCTCCGCCGCCGTCGCCCTTGACTTCTCCTCGGCCGGAAGGGCACAACGGCGAACGATATATTTTTTTTATTTTTTTTCCGGTGATGGTGAGGAAGGAAATAATGAACGACCACGGGCTGGAGCCCTTTCTTTCCTCCGACCCATGGGTAGATAGCCTGGGCCACAAGTCCAGAGGCCAGTCCTTTAGAGCCACGGCCCGGTCCAGTTCCAACCCTTCTGGCCTTTAGAGAGCCCACAACGGGTCAAAGCATAGCGCCCCTAGCCACGGCCCGAATGCCCGATCAAACCAACTAACCAAGACTTTGCTATTTTTTTTCTTTTTGTTGCAAACTAAGCCGATGTAAAATAGTATCGCGTATCGATTAAGATGTCCTTTCAACCACACACAATCAACACTAAGGATCTGTGTTGGTTTTATGAAGAACACCAATTGCACTACTAGCAGTGTACTCAGCTTGGCATGAAATTTGTGCCGATAGTTCTCGACAAGGCTCGCCCCAATTGAAGAGCTATCCAAAATAGTCCTTTTATTAGTGGAAAAAAATAAGAATTTTAAAAATGTGAAACTACAACGTTAGTCTCGCATGCATCCCGTCCAAATAGGCGTTGATCATTCGTTGTTGCAACACTCATGTGACGTCACTTGGTTGACGACCCCATGCTGCTCGGGTGAGTCTTCTCTGTAGTATTGTAGGGGATTCACCCACTAATGTGTAGGCCCGATGGTACCATCAATCATATATTAGTGAAAGCGAGTCCCGAGGATTTGCTTCAGTGCTCAGGGTGTCATGTCCATTTAGGATTGTGCGAGCATGAACACTCGACCCTCTCGATCAGCGTGCTGATCATGTTGTCTCCAACTAAAAAAATTCCATTTCCTTCCTCCACCCTGCTCGTTCTCTCGGCCTTGTTTAGATGAAAAAGTACCTCCCAAATTCACTATGCAAAAAGAAGATTCCACATCACATCAAAATGTCATAACATGCATGGAGTACTAAATGCAGATGAAATCAAAAACTAATTACACAGTTTTGTTGTACTCCGCAAAACGAACATTTTGAACCTAATCAATCAATTTTTAGATAATTTTTCGCACACACAAACGAAATGCTACAGTAGCGCAATGATTACGAAGTGACATCTTACTCCCAAATTCAACCCTAGATTTGCCATTTTGATTTTAGCTTCCACGGGACTGCGAGATCTTCCAGTGGCAGTAACACGGGCTGGAACAGATCTAAGGGGCACAAGCACCCCTATAGGATATTGGGTTATTTGGATCGGTACCATTACAATTCTCAGAAGTTGGAGATATAACACTACAATTCACCTATTTGGAAACATACCATTGCAATTCTTACATACTTTGAACCATACCATTATATACGTATTTGATTCCATGGACCTGTCTATGATTCCTTTGAACCCACCGAAGACCTCCATATTTTCGTATGGCCCAAAATAACCCTGCTACCTCTCCTCTCCCCCACTCACTGACGTGTGGGACCCGGACGTCAGTTGTCTTCCTCCTCCCGCCGTCCAGGGAGTCCCCGTCGCCTACTCCTCCTTCTCCCCATTGCCTTCCGTGCCGCCACCGGCGTCCTCCAAGCCGGCGCTCTGCCTCAACTCCGCGGCCATCCTCCTCCGCAGTCTCCTAGCCCCGACCAACACCACGGCGACCCCAGTCACCGTGTTGGCGTCCGCCCGCTATGGCCGCCTGTGAGCTCCGGCCGCCGGCCGCTCCGGTTGCCGGCAGCAATGGCCAGCGGCTGCTCGTGAGGGGGAGGCGAGGAGGGAGCAAAGCAGCGCAGGCGCGGGCGCAATGCAGCAGCCGCCGCCGATGCCCGGAGTTGGAGAAGGGAGGAAGTGAGGGGGAGCGGCTGCCAGTTGGGGAAGAAAGGAGGAGGAAGAAGAAGATGACATGTGGGTCCCGCGTAGCTACAACTAAGCATACTTATTCATATACAACTGCAGCTGGGCCCAAGATGTCTTCATACGTATATAATGGTATGGTTCAAAGTATGCGAGAATCGTAATGGTACGTTTCCAAATAGGTGAATTGTAGTGTTATATCTCTAACTTCTGAGAATTATAATGGTACCGATCCAAATAACCCTAGGATATTTGAGTCGGTGAATAAATATAACTTAATTAATCAAACACATGTAAAAATGTCCAGGATTCCGACGATCGTGCGTGGGATCGCCGCTTCATCTCCACCAAGCACGGATGCATAACGGTATCGGTTGGACGACGGTGACGCCTGCTGGCGCCATTCCCTCGATTGAGGCGCCGTCGTGGTAGTAGCCCTTCCAATAGGAATATCTCTGGATGAAAATCTAGCGCCAGTTCAATTAGTCATGCAACGATAACATCTATGATGGTGTTATTTTCCTTCACGTAGGTGTCGCATTGGGAGACTTCTCTATGCATGCGATCTATGTTTTAAACGGCTGAGAGGTGGTGGTAGTTGTTCAGGTGTGTCAATATGTTTATTTGAGGTTATGATTGAGATCGACTCAGTGCGGTTTTCATCATCAAGCATAGAGGACTATTTTCTGGCAGCACAATTCCGACATCAAAGTTTCTAAGTAGACAAACGATGCGAGTGGTTGCCGTGACAAGGATAAAGCAAGACGCTGAGGAAGTTTGAAGCTTAGTCTTTATAGCTTTCTTTTGTACTAATCTTTTAGCTGTCTATTTTGTTGCTCTTTGGTTTGAGATTTCGAGTCTAAAAACTCTTGTATTTTTTTAATATATCCGCTTGCGGATATAGATAGAGATAGGATTATATCGGATATCCAAATAAAACATACTGGAACAGATATAATGGGCACAAGCACCCTATAGGGGTCGGCGAATAAATATACCCAATTAATTAAAAAAACATGTTAAATGCCAATGTGTTCTTTTTCTTTCAAGGAACCATGTGTTAAAAAAATTCGTTTATGGACATCAACAGCTACTTTGTCTAATTATAGTGTCTCCTGCATCGCTGATCGTATCCAGTGCGAGCAATAAAATCACGTTTGATCCTTGCCCGTAATCGACATTGCCGTTGGGCATCCGTGTACGTTGCTGCTGTTGCGGTGTACCTTGTTCTCCTCGGCCGGCGCGCTCGCCGGAGCTGTTGATGCTAGCTGCAGTGGGCGCCCAAAAATCTCCTCTCCATCCAGACACGCTGCGTCCCTTCTGCGTCGTCGTCCTCTGAATGATGTCCATGGATGCTTCCATCCGGAGGTCCTCGCTCTGTCGACTGGGATCGGTAACGGCGGAGCTGAGAAGAGAAACGACTAGCGGCGCCAAGGCCGGCTGCGTCTGAACGTTCCTGAAGATGCTGCATTTACCATTTATTAACATGTGTTGGAGCTTGGAACAGCAAGTGCATAAGCATCCTGCAGAGTTCTATCCAATCCAAAGCTGCCTAGCTCAACTAGCAACTTCAACGTATATATTCACAGATCATCAGCCGCTCGCAACCTCAGAACCACACATGACTTTTGGTTTTGGCAGAAAAGGAGAGTCATGACTCATAACTAGCTTCCATATGAGCATATATAAAGCCACTGATGAAGCACAAACTGTCATCTGTGACTGTAAGCTGTTCTTATTCCAACCACCTGCTCCTGCACCAAGGCTGATGAGCTCATGAGCATGGCATTTCTGAACCGACGGTGACACTGCTCGCCAACAGCACCCACAGTGGCGTTTTTTTTTTCTTTTTTTCTTTCTGAAGTAAGCTCAGGACCATGATAGATGGACGGCTAAAGTAAGTCTGTTCAGGCACGAGGCATGCCGGCTGGAATGTTGGATCAGCATCTCATGCCAGCTGCTGATCTGCATCGTGTTGTTGCCACACGTTTGAGCCAGGCAACATTATGCCGTCCATCTTGTCCACATCCAACATCTCAGTCTCAGGGTCTCATGTTGATTGGACGAACTGGAAAAAGATGGATGCGACGGTAGCTTTTAGATCCCTGTTCTTGATGTAGCTGGGTAATCGAGTATTTCTCAATTGAATAAATATGATAGGTTTCAGTTCACAACTCTGATGAATATGATATGAGATGTTTATGTTCACAACTCTAAGCAGCACATCTCCGTTCAGGTGTCTCATCTTTTGCAGGTTCTAGTCTAAACGCTCCCGGATTCAGAAGAACCTATCTGGCGCTCTAGTTCCATTTTCAGGGAACACTGTGCTTGCAGATATTACTGCATTCGCCTACAGTCACGTTTGATATTTCAGATGCTGCTGGGCCAAAGGGGAGGTGACTAGATTCAGATAAGGTAACTGCTTGTGATGGCACCAGGCATTTTGATGCAACTGCTGTAAATCTCAACAGCTGCGTAAATAAAAAATTCCTGAGCATTCTTGCAACATTCTTCTGAACCCAGAACCGGCATCATTTGCCTTTGGTACAAGGTTTCAGAAGTTCAGTACCACACAGCTTCGCAAAAGCTTACGAATAAGTTTCTATGAGAGCATAAATCAACGCCACAAAGGGCAATGAAAAAGCATGTATATTGACTCATATATACTGTAAGCAAGGTATATCATATCATCATCTGCACAACTATTATTAGCAAAGGAATCATATATCACACACACGGGCAATTTCTATGAAAAATCCTACTGAATTCTCATGTACAGAGATGAAGCGTATGTACATGTTGAGGACACCAAGCCTACATTTTTCATGATCTGATCATGAACACACTGTTACTTGGTAATTGTAGCATCCACCCCAATTGTAGCCGACATTTTTACCACATGACTCCCATCAACCCTTCTCTTGCCTTATATTTACCTTTCCAAAAAGGAAGCCACCAAACCTCACCACATCCAGAGACTCTCCCCAATTCCTCAAAAGCTATACACAACCGATGCAGGGATGGATTCTGTTTCCATCACCGAGAAACACACTGGAATCCCTTGCACACTGCCAACCAAGCAGCAAACAACACCAGGCAGATGATGGCGTCGACAATGATGATGATCTTCACATGGCGCATCCACAACGACCGCGATGGCTGCTGCCGCCGCATCCTGGACTGGCTCGAGCTCCGCTCCAACGACATGCCGCCGACCTCCTCCGCCGGCACATCAATCCTCACTCCCCTCGTCCCATGATGCTCATCATCACCATCCCCTGCCGACGCCAACTTATCCTTGGACTTCTTCTTCTCCTTCCTGCTCCCACTCTTCCCCAGCAGCGGCACCTTCGACGACGTGCAGCCCGAGCCCTCATGCGATCCTCCCCTCTCCGAGCTCTCCTCGAGCACGAACGCGGCATGGGGCATCTTCTCCAGCGATGCCACGAGCCTCTTCACCGCCGGCACCAGCGAGTCATGGAACCCATTCCGATTGACGCTGTTCCTGAACACGTCGCGTACGCGCTCCAGGAACTGCAGGGCGCCGGCGTTGCCGACGCTGGGGTCGATGATGGCGAAGAAGGTGTGGCCGTCGGCCATGAGGTAACCGTAGCTCCTGGAGCCCGAGGTGTGGACGTAATGCCGGTGGTGCGCGGGGGAGTTCTCGAGGCAGAGCGCGGCGGTGGCCTCCACCTGCGGGTCGCCGTCCTTGCTGTTGTAGCAGTAGATGACCTTGCGGCCCTTGGCGATGCAGCAGTAGACGGTGTTGTCCGCCGACGAGCTCATCCGCGCGTCCTCTTCCTCGGCGATGTCGACCTCTAGATGCTTGTTGGCACGCGCCGACACGAGCTTGACGGACCTGGACCGGCGCGAATTCATCAACGCCCGCCGGATCAGCCCCACCCTCCCTTGTCGCCGGTAGCAACAGTAGGAATCTAGTTGCCCCCAATTCAGCGAGCGGCACAGGTATCGATCGGTCTGCCTCGGAATCCGCGGCCGACGGAACAGCAACGGGTGGCAGCGCCGGAACCCGGCGGCGATTCAGGCCCAGGCGGCAGGTCCAGGCGGCGGCGAGTCCTCCGGCGGCCGGCGACGGCAGGATCACTGGATCAAGAACTGCAAAATTGGCAGGACACAGTCAGTACCCGCGCAAGATTACCGCGCCGCCGATCCCACACAGCATTCCCCCGGCACCAAACTAGAATCGCGCGTCGGGATGGAAGAAAAGACGGCTCCTTTCTCCACGAATCGATCGTTCCCGGCGGCAAGCGACGGAACGGAGCGAGCCGAATAAAATGGCAGCAAGAAGGGAGGGCACACGCGGATTACCTGGACGAAATGGCCGCGGCGGTGGACGGGGAGCAGAGAGGTGATGATTCCGCGTCACGGGTGGGGATTTGGGGAGGGAGTAGTGGGAGCGGTGATGCTGCTGGTGCTGGGGGGAGAAGAGAAGACCGGAAGAGGAAGAGGATGGTGGAACAGGAGAGGAGAAGACTTGGCCTGGCGTGGAGACTGGAGAGGAGGAGGATGGTGGGGATTCATTCGGTTGGATTGACCGGGCAACCGTGCGAAGACGACAAGCAATCAAGCAGGGAATTAAATGGGGAAAAAACAGATAAAAGAAAGGGATTGAAAATGTCACGCGGTTTGGGCGTATCTGTGTCATTGGGTTTTCTTTTTAAAAAAAATCTGTATCATTGTTTGAGAGATGATGAGAATGTGAAGATGATCTTCTATTCTTCTTGTAAAAGACCATTTTGCGGTTGTTATGATGTGACTTGGGGATAGGAGTAGTTGTAGGTCACTCTTCGATCATGTATGTATTAGATGGAATGAATTGTGAGAGCACATCCAATAACCAAAATCAAAACTTGAAAGAGTTAGATCCCTACCCGTGCTATTAAAGTTGTCTCTAGTCAGTTTTTGGGACATTCAGCTTGTCGATAGGCATGCTAGTTACGGAGTACATCTACGAAGCATGGGAAAAAGGAAAAGTGTTTATTTAGAAGCAAATCAGCTTCAGAAGTGCCTATTAAACATTTCCAACAATAATTTTGAACACATGAAAAAAAAAACCCTGCATCAGTGGGGGCTCCTATAGAGCTTGCGTTCACTTTTTAGCTAGCTGGCTTAGGGCCCGTTGAAGCCCATCAGCGGCCCGCCGGAGGACAAACGAGCATAAGCCCAAGAAAAGCATGTCTTTTTCCATTACCGCGAGACGAACGGATTTTTTCCTAGCGCTTTGACTTTTTTAAACAGACTCAATTATCACTACTAATACAGTTATAGAAGGTACGATGTTACAGTCGACATTTCAAAAATAACAGTTCAACATTTCGATTATACCATTTTAACATTTTTCACATAAAAGCTAAAGTAACATTCTCAAAGTGTTAAACTAATACAGTCAACATTTTCATATACTATGTTCAATATTTTTCTCAAACTTAATTCAACAATTCGTATAAACTAGATCAACATTTTGTGTGAAAATGTTGAAGCAGTAAGTTTAAGATGTTGAGATAGTTATTCAAAATGTTGAAATAGCATATTGAAAGTGTTGATTCTAAATGATGCATACATGAAATAAAAATATGTCCATATTGGATCTTATTCTGTCGCATTAATTACAAATAACATGGTAGTTCAAACGGATTCAAAAAAGAATTAACGATTCAAGAGAAAATCGCGTTTAAAGGTTCAAATGCAAATTAGATTCCTTTCGTGGCTGACGTCGGTCGGACGCCTCACTCTCACCCGCCCGCGCCCGTACTCTCTTTGGATCCGAATAAACGTGTGATCACAACCGTTGTACGGATCTCAAACAGTGAAAGCTACCATAGGAAAAAAACTTGCGGAAGCTATATAGGTTTCCCGCTGCATCAGTTGTCCAATCCCGTTCTCAATTTTTCCGCATGTCCAACTCTGGCTGTGTTTAGTTCCCCAAACTTCCCGAAAATTCTCTCTTCAAACTTCACTATTCACCTATCACATCAAATCTCTCTCCTCGTGCATGGAGCATCAAACATAGGTAAATAAAAAAACTAATTACATGGTTTTGATGTACACGATAAGACGAATCTTTTGAGCCTAGTTAGATCATGGTAGAACAATGTTTACCACAAACAAACGAAAAGGGCTGCAGTGTCCGATGCGACTTTTTCCTCAAATTTTCCCATACATTTTTTGGAACTGAACACAGCCTCTGTCATAAGGCAAATCTACCCATCTAAGTTTACGCTTGAAAAAAGATATCTTTTTTGATCCACAAATGAATGAAGTGGCAGGGCTTTATTTTTTTAGATACTATTGAAGATGCTTTTTATGTTGGCTAGAGATGAAACGACGCAAATAATAAAATACTTGTTCCTCAAAACATACAAGGTCTTGTTCATCTCATATGTTACAAAATGTTCATCATAAAATGGACATCGCGTGAAAAAAGTGTCTCAGAAATGAACCCGATGATATTAAATTTGTATAGCCTAATTTACAAACTCAAAAACTAAATGTCAGCCAAAAATTAAATGTCCAAATCTCATATTCTGTTTGCCTCCGAAAATATAAGAGATGGAACAGAATACTTTGTTTACGATTACCTAGACCAGAAACTAGATAACTATGCCAAAAAAGTTTTATGGTGGTGAAACTCCTTTCATATTTCATGAAACCTTCTTTCTTTTATGCCACAAAAGCATATTTAATGTCATAAAAAGATCCTAGAGAATTGAAACGTTTTCTACCCAAAAAACCCACCCAACCCTCTCACAGAGGACCCACCTGTCGGGCTTTGGTGGGAGCGAAGAATAAAAAAACGCTAGAAAAAATTGCATGTTCGAGGCGCTTTTAGTTCATTCTCCGCAAAACTTTTTTCACCCAACGTCCCGGGCGTACCCACCTCCGGCCAGGTGGCCCCTAACTCCCCACGTGCACACAATTATCCCGTATTGCTAATTGACAAAAGATTGAAGAGTTTTTCTACATATAAATAAGACCAATTAACTCGAAAAATAATGTGCCTCTAAATTTGAGAATAGCTAAAGCTCTATATACACATGTGCGTGCGCACGTGCCGCATCTTCTGGTCTAAAAAATGAACGTGGATTTGAAGTGTTGCCGGCTGATGATGGAAACCGATCCCCACGCACACACTGAAACACATGGCTTTTAGCAGCGTCGACCGACGACGACGACGAGGCTGCCTCTGCGTGCTTGGCTTTGAAGCGTTCAAAAGCTGCCGTCGACACCGTGTTCGTTCTTTGCCCCCAAAAAAAGAAAAAAAACGGTGTGTTCAGAGAATCAGAGCAAAGGCAAAGCAAGCCGAGTAGCCGCCGACCAAGGACGCCCAGATGCTGACGCACATGTGTCGCCGTACGTGTTCTTTCATGTACTGTACTCCGTATGTACCAGTACCAGGCGTGCTGCTTCGACGATGCTTCATTATCAGGCTGTCAGTCAGTCCGTCAGGCAGCCATTGCTTCAGTTCGCCACCAAACGAACGTACCGATGGTGATCCATCGATGTGGATGGCGGCTGAGTCGTCAGGTTGATTCTTTGCACTTTATATTTCGTTTTCCTCCCGATGATGTTGTCTAATTTGACTCGGTCCTCCTCGCCAGATTCTTTAAAAATCTATGTTTGTCTCACAAACACATTTTTGCATAACAGTTATTAAGAGACGGAGGGAGTATAACGCTGGTGCACACACATACTACTATCAAAATGACAAAAATATAGTGCAAATAATTAATATCCTAGTAATTCAGAAACTTTCCTTCTAACAAGCTATTACGTCGAGTTTTATCCCCGTGCCAATTTGAAACGTGGGAATACTTTTTTTTTGCCTTCATATTAGTTCGAACTGAAACGAGATGAGTCCTTGTAAATATCTATATTCGAATTCGTATGCGTCCTCCATGCCATTTTCTCTACATATGAAAAAAGGGAGAATTCTACAACTCCAATGCGCACAAGTCACTGTCACAGAAGAATGGAGGGGGCGGATGAGAAGAGGTTTTCCCTTTCACACGAGTTGTTTGGTGGCAGCCTAAGAGCAACTCCAGCGGAGCCCTCTAAATTGAGACCTCTAAATCTCATTTGCAGGCCCATCTCTAAAAATAGAGGCCCAAAATAAATTTTCAACTCCAGTGAACATATAAACTCGGGCCTCTATTTCCTCATGGACCCACCTGTCAGCCGCATGTGCCTCTCCTCTCCTCTCATTCTCTCTCCACCACCTTTCCCCACTCCCAAATCCCAAATCGAGCCAAGGCCCAGGACCATCGGCATCATCTCGCCGCCGCCCGCCGCCACCATCTAGATTTCCCCCATGGACGCGCCGCTCCGCCGCCGCTCCTGCTAACCCTCGCGCTCTTCATCGCGGCCGCCTCCTGCGTGGCGGCGAGGGCGCCCAGGCTGTCGCCGCACTACTACAAACATGCTGGTGCTCGAGAACCAGATCCACTTCGCGGCCGTCAAGCTCCTCGCGGCCTCGTGCCCAGGGCTCATGCTCGGGCACCCCGTCGAGGAGCTCGTGCTCGGGTGCTTCGACGACCTCTACCCGAGGCGAGCGCACCGCGGCGCTGTCGCCGGCGGCGACGGCGAGTTCTTCCACCACGTCCTACACCTCTTCCACTGGTCCCTCGTGCCCGAGGACAAGTACGGCGTCCTCTCGACGCCGCGGAAGCTCCTCAGGATCAAGAAGGAGTTGGATCGGCTGTTCCCCTCCGCCATGGAGCTTCGACGCTCGGCGGTGTGGTTCCAGCAGGCCTTGTCGAGCTGCGGCGACCTGGACATGTAGTTCTGGCGGCACCAGGCGAGCCCGGTGGCCGTGATGAGCGTCTCGTGCTTCCACGTCCACGAGTACAACGCGGTGGTGCTCCACAACCTCCTGGCCTTCGAGAAGCACTTGTATTGGGCGCACGGCGCGTGCGAGACGGCGCACGTGGTGAGGATGGAGGGCCTGGTCCGGTGCCCGTCGGACGCGGCCATGCTACGGAAGCGAGGGGCACGCGGCGCACGGACACAGAGCTGGTTCTCGAGGAGTGGAGTGGAGGCATCGCGCGTGGAGTGGAGGGGATCTGGTTCTCGAGGTCTACGGCGTCAACGCTGTCGAGCGGATGCTCCAGGACTTCATCGCCAGCTCGGCACCGAGGCAGCCGCCGCCGACGCATCCAGTAAGGACCGCGACGCCTCGTCATCGACGCCGGCGCCGGCCGGAATGCCGTCGGCCACGACGACTCCAGCGCCCAGCAGGAGGTCCAAGCCCTGTCTCTTATACACATCTAGATGTGTATAAGAGACAGGACCCGAGTAGGAGGGCCTTTAGAAATGGAGGCTTGGTAGGGAGATTTGGAGGCCTATGTAAAATGCAGGTCCATTTAGAGGCCCTGCTGGAGTTGTGTTTTTGCTTTTAAGCCTCCAAATTTTAGAGTAGAGGCCATATAGAGGCCCCTGCTGAAGTTGCTCTAACACACACACACCCTTCTTTTGCAGTCCTATCTTTCTCCCCAACCTCTCCTCTCCTCTCTTCTCTTCTCTTCTCCTGGATAAGCCTGCCTTTCCAAGCAAGAAGTGAGATATCTTTGAGTTCCGAATGGACCAATAATCCAACAACGCATGGAAATGGCATCGCGAAAAAGAAAAACAAAAGGAATGACTAGGCACTGATTGGCTGCAGTGCACCTAGCTTTTCAATTAATTTGATCTTTGGGAGTGGATTGATGGATGCAACTATGGAAGCCGTGTTGCACCGGTGCATGCAACTCAGCACCATCTCTGCAGCAATCGTGATGGGGCGGCACGCGATTTGCAGAGACGAAAAGAAAAGGCAAAAGGGTTTGGTTTGGTGCGGCAACACTCACATGAACAAGTTCTGATTTCTTTCTTTTTTTGTTTTTTTAAAAAAAGGAAAAAGGTTGCTTGTCATCAGCAGGCAAGGAGACCAGGCCACTCGCTGGCACGAACGAGTTTAGATAGACAGACAACAACCACTCACTGTTGCTACTGTTGCAGGTGTCAGTCTGAATGTCTGATGGATCAAGGAAACCAGCAATGGTGAGCGAGAGAGATCTGGGCTGAGCAGCAACGGAAGGACACAATTCATTCCATAGGCTCTTCTGGGCCAGTTGGGCCTAGTTGATAACACGCACGCACGCACGCGAGCTGAATGAAAGCCCACATGATAAACCATCATCATCAATCATACTGTATTGTACATTTGTACGTCTCAGGCGGACGGGAGGATGCACAAATGGACATGAGTTTCTGAAAGTTATTATTATTCAATCGAATAACGATCTTCTCTGAAAAACGCCGTCTAGAGTGTCATCATGCATGCATGCTTCAGTCCAAGATTTGCATTATTCAGTCACTTTATTCCAGTTCACAAGATTTTCTGAAAGTTATTGTACCTTGCGTGCGTACCGAGGTTTGCTCATTTCACTCACGTCGCTTTATTCCTCCATTCCAATATTTGCAAAGACGATCCATTGCCACTCTCTGCACGTGCGCCTAATCTCACTCTGGATTCTGGAAAAGAAGGAAAAAAAAAACAAGCGGGAACAAGCCTGCTTAACTAGTGGGAGTGCGGTGCGGTGCCCTCTGCTCTTCCACCCCCACTGCTCGCCGCCTTGGGGTTGGGGGATTCGACGGATCCGAACGGGAAGGCCCCTGCCGCCGCCAATCCAGGCTGACCCCGGCCGCCGCCACTCCGGCCAGCCAACTCCAGGTGAGGGCCCAACCCGCGTCTCCTCTTGTTACGGTTACAGGCTCCTCCATTCGACTTCGACCATACCTAGCCCTCCTAGCTTCCATTGTGATTTTGATTTGTAAACCGTGGCCAGTTGCTAACTTGCCATGACTTCCTACGGCGATAAACTTCTCTATAAGTTCCTACTACTCCTCTATTTTTAAATATAAAGATATGGTAGTTTCGTCCGTCGGTCTGTAGCTTTATAAATTATAAGAACCAAATGTTTCAGTAAAAGTTGCGGTGTGTCCAATGTCAAGTTAAAAGACACCAGATGCAAATTCCCCGTACCTTAATCCTCGGCTGTTATTTTTGTTTTTTTATTAGTTGAAAAACTGGAAATGCTCAGACTCTGTATTTCAATTGAAAAGTTTAAGTTAAATATTATGCTTGATTAATATAATCACAATAAACTTTGATTATGTTTATGTTGAGGAAATAATATTAAATTCACTATAAAAGAATCACAATTCTATTTTTGATCCTAGACATTGGATTTATGTTTACATTGTACATGAAAAGTTACCAAACATATTTCTACATATAAAATAGTTCTTTAAAAATAGATTAATAATAATTGGAATTACAACTAATTTCAGAAAAATGTTCAAACTGTTGCCCTGGTAGATTTCAAGTCCATGTTTGGTTTGTTTTTTGGACCTTTAGTTACAGCTCTCGAACCATAGTTTATTTTTCATTCAATTTCATTAGCATGCCACTACTCCTTTTTTAAAATATTTTCTGCTTGGAATTCTGGTCTGGAAAGATTGGCCGGTAATAGCTACCATTGCCGAAGGTTTTCCTGTAGGTACCATTGGTAGATAGAATAGCTGAATGTTTAGAATTATCACAGATGTTTAAAATGCTGAGGTCGCAGGCATAGTAAGAAAAAAACTAAATAACACTCGGCACGAGTTGATAAACAGCCAACTTACATTTTGTATCCAATTCCACGTAGGGAGCAATGGCTGGAGGGCTAGCCGTGTACTTTTGGGAGCAATGGGACATCCAAATTCTGGTGGTCCTGAGCTTCACCTTGCAAGTCATCCTCCTCTTGTTGGCAGGAACCCGCCGGCATGAAAGCTCGGCATTGTTGAGAACCCTCCTCTGGCTGGCGTACCTAATGGCGGACTACACAGCGATCTACGCCCTTGGCCACATGTCCATCAGCAGCAGGTCAGGCGGTCACCAGATCATGCCATTCTGGGCTCCCTTCCTCCTGCTTCACCTTGGCGGACCAGACACCATCACCGCTTATGCCTTCCAGGACAACCAACTCTGGCTGCGCCACCTGCTCACTCTTGCGGCGCAGGTGATTGGAGCGGCGTATGTCCTATTCCAGTTCATCACAGTTGGGAGGAATCCTAGCACCCTGCTGGCAGCTGCTGCCTTGATGTTCATCTCTGGTTGCCTCAAGTACGGGGAGAGGACATGGGCACTCAAGTGTGGTGGCACAGACAGCATTGCAAGCTCTCAATACAAGTATGAAACCAACAAATTGTCGTTGGGCTATGCCGCCTATGCTGACACAGATGATAGTAATCGCAACCCTTATCATGGGAGGGAGGGAGAGAAGAGGTTGGACACAGAGGAGGTCCTGTTGGGAGCCCATTACTTGATCCATTTCTGCAAGGGCCTATTGGCTGATCGACCCATGATGTATGAGTTTGAATATCAAGTTGTGCGCCAAGGCATCCAGTTGAACGGTGACATGTACTTGTATGAGCTTGTGGGGATGCAGCTCTCCCTCATGTATGACATATTATACACGAAGACGGCAGTGATCCATACCTGGTACGGTCTATGCATCCGGATCATCTCACCACTCTCTGCTGTTGCAGCATTCTTTCTGTTTCAGTTCAGTGGCAAGGATGCCTACAGAAGAGTTGATATCATTGTCACCTATGTTTTGCTGGTTGGAGCCATGGTCTTGGAGATGGCATCATCGCTCAGGGCTGCAGGGTCGTCCTGGGCATGTGCCTCCTTCCATGCCAGGGGATGGCGCCGTCTCTGCAGTGCAATCATGCGCATTCGTCAGCTTCTCAAGGTAGGAGAAAGGAGGGCTTGCCTGGACTCACTTGGGCAGTACAACCTGCTGGATGTCTGTACTGATGCCAAGGACGACCTCAGAGGTAGGATCTCCAAGATGATCGGCCTCGAGGACTGGTGGCGGAAGCTGCATTACTCGAGCACTGTCCCCATCTCCAACGGCATCAAGACCTTGGTGTTGGGAGAGATACGAAGGAGGGGTTTGCTGGACCGGAAGCACACACGGGGCAAGTGGATACTCAAGGAGAGAGGGATGTACAAGGATCTTACACGGGTCACCGACGACACCGAGGTCGACAGTAGCATCATCGTGTGGCACATCGCCACCGATCTTTACCTTTCCATGTGCCCTGAGGAGGAGGATGGTGCCACCGCCGATGGCACCATCCGGGACGAGATCAGGGTGCTCTCCAACTACATGTTGTTTCTCCTAGTTAAGCATCCCTACTTGTTGCCCGGAGTTGTTCGCAGCGGACGATACAAGGAGAACTACAAGTACTTCAATTTGCTGTGGTGGGGTTTGATGGGGTCTACCAAGGAAGACACCATGAACTCCTCTAGATCAACGATAGTCAAGAAAATAGGCGAGTGGCAGCTCCCGGCTGATTTAATGTATAAGTATATTTCTGGTGCTGGCGTTGAACGTAATGACAACGCAGCAGCTTATGTTGATGGATCTTGGCTCGCCGGGATGCTGCTCGGCAACAGGTGGTGCTTGCCCATCGCCGACATGCTGCAGGTGATCGCCGGGGTGTGGGTGGAGATGCTGTGCTATGCTGGCTACCACTGCGGTGTGGAGTCCCACGCCAAGAAGCTCAGCACTGGGGGAGAGTTCATCAATGCAGTCTGGATTCTCATGGAGCATGCAGAGAAGTATGACAGATCCGAAATATCTGCTGAGACTTTGGCTGCATTGGCGGAGCTTAAAACCATCCGTACTGAATCAGACAATGATAGAACGGCATAACATCCTAATGCTGATGCTGATGCTCTCCGCCAGATGGATGCAGCGACCATCTATAGTGTGTGTAGTCCGTGTGGATTCATGTCTCCAATCCCATCTCATTTTTTATTGTCATATATCGGTATTGAATCCCATTGCAATGTCCTTGCATGCTCAAGCATGGCACCGGCTCTGTGGCGCAGTCATGGAGCTTCGCCAGATTCTCAAGGCTAGAGCAAGGAGGAAACTTGCCTGGATTCATTGGTGCAGTACAACCTGCTGGACGTCTGCACTGACAACCATAGAGAGAGGTAAGATCGCCAAGATGATTGGTCAGGGACCGGTGGGAGAAGCTGCATTATTACTCCAGCGCCATGCCCATCTCCTATGGTATCAAGGCCTTGGTGTTGGATTGTTATCTACCGGCTAGGATTGTCTAGTTTGGGCCACCGGTATGATTCTGAACCATTCTTTACATGCCATCCAGTAATAATATCACAATTGCATTTGTTGTCCAGCTCCTACTGTTGGAACTGCAATGTATATATCCATATAATTTCCCCATAAAATTATCATGCTTTCCCACTTTTTAGTCTTATATGACGTGGTACTGCTATTTGTGGTCTTGTTCTTTTTAGCCAGTGAAGAATGTGATTTTTTTTTTGTTTGAGGGCACCAGTAAAGAATGTGACCATAGCCGTTTAGTGACTTGAAATGGCCGCTTTTGTTAATCATATATATCTGCTTCTGCTCTTTTTTAATGAAACAAAGAGGGGTTAAGCACCCCTACTGGTTATATATTAAAAGAGAGAAGAGTTATATATCTGCTCCGCATGGCTAATGTTTAAGTAAAGCTACCCTGTGGTTTTCCTACAAGCTACATAAATGCAAAATTTAATTCATTCCACAGAACCGCATTTTCACTACATTCTGTTTCACTTGATATTCTCTGCAGACCCACTGAGCGCCTGAGCCATGTGTCATTTATTGTGAAGGTAAGATCTATCAACAGGCATTGGAATGTTTGCTGGTTACATACGTATCGCTCATCGAGCTATCGCAGGAGGTGCAAGTCCCGCACTGGGGGATTCAGGACAGGGTGCCCAAGGAGGATGCCATGAAGTGTTAGCAGCCTAGCAGGGCAAGTAGGAAGGAGTCATCCCCAAGACCCCAACCAGCAGGCCCAGGATAACACGCTGAATCTCCACCTGTTTCTTTGAGAATGCAAGATCACCTTACAAGCTTCTGTACTATTGTCATGATTTGAACAGAAGCTTGCCAAATGAGGGTCCATATAGGGCAAATGGTAATGTTAAAAGCTTCTGTTCAATTTGTCACCTTAGCACCTAGGTGTATAATCAAGCTGAAAAGCATACTGAATTCGTATCCTCATTTGAATCTGGATCTTTGTTTCACAAATAGTACTGTCTACATTTGTTCTTGGTAAGATTATAGCATGATGAAGGGAGGTTCAAGGAAGGATGCAGTTTACTGTATTCTCTGCAGAGTTTCTTCAAAACATTATATAGGAATTTTGTTAGCAAACTTTCCATTCGAACTTCGTGCCCACTGCCCAGTCTTGTAACCTCACTTTTTTTAGACCCTGCTAATGCAAAACTTGAAGGTTTATTTGTTGTGAAGGCGGTTTGGCATGCGTAACATATTTTTCTGTGATCGGGCATTAGCATCAGAACAGCACTAACTAATCCGATCAGACAAGCTTGACATACCCAACATGAAATCGAACCAAAACTGAAAAATGATTTCAACAAGGAGAGTACAGAAAGACAAAATGCACGGTTTGTAACTAAAATGCTGCGGCAACATGGTACCGTTTACTCACAGCTTGGAGTTAGGTCACGAAAATGGATCTGGCAGACTGGAACATACAGGCATACAGCACTCTTGCTCAGCTATATTAGTCCTGCTGAATTGTTGAGCAATTGACATGCGGAAGTAAACTCGCATACCGAACGCGCGTGCTTGATTCCGATGGAAATTAAGCACCAAATATATTAAGGGGAAAGGGGTTTGGGTTTCATCACATCCAGAGTGCCATTGGACTTGAGGATCGCGTTGGTAGCTTCAGGCACCCTATAGCATCGAAGCCGGCGGTTGTCGCCGGTCGTCAGGTCTCCCTTCTCGTCATACCTGAGAGAAAAAGTGGTCGCTCCTGTTGGATATTATTTTAAATATGATTTTCACGATTAATTCCATAAAAAAATAATGCTCCATGTTTTTCATCTCATGGAGAACTAGAACTCTGTTTTGTAACTGGCAGGAACGATAAAGTATTATATTAGGATTTGATCCTGCCTCTACAGCTCTAACTATATAATAACGAAGGGGTTTGGACCCGTTTTTTCAAGCCAATATTTAGAAACTCGCTCAAAACCCTAAACACCGATTGTTAAGAGAACTGGAGGAGGAACTGGAGGAGAGCGAAACCTGAAGTCCCTCCTGCTGATGTATCATACATCGACAAGTACAACTACTTCCTCTACGACAGGAGCTTCCACGACAACTTCTAACGCTGGTATAAATTTTACCTTAAAGTTTGCGTATTAAATTGATTGATATTGATCATTATCGATTATGTTCTACTTATATGCTAAAATTTAGATTCAACAACTCCCAGCAGGTAGCGATACCTACAAATCATTTTCCCATCCAGATAGTAATGCCTGATCTTCTCCATCACCAGCACTGGGCTTGACATAGATGCATTATTGCACGAGGCCATGTAGAGCAGCGAGGCGCCCACGTGGCTCTCGTCCCGATCCTCACTGAACAGCCTCTCCTTGCCAAGGTTCCACGCCGGGCACCGCCCATTGCCGCCGCCGCCGCCGGCGACGACCGCTTCGGCATGTTGGCTTTCTTGCCTTTGAAGCACCTATAAAATTTATTCACTTTTAAGCTAAAATCTGAGATCAGAGACTACGCAAGAATGAATGGCAATCTGATTAATTTCCTTTGCTAATTCTAATTATCTTCCATTCATGTGCCCTTGCGTTTTCACTAAGCTGTCTGTAAAGGAGTTATGGAGAGACCTGATGGTCCTTAGACCTAGATCACATGCTAATCCTGCTACTCCTTCCTTAGTGACAAGTGGGGGTGGCAAATAGACTGGACTGGGATCGTAGTTCTGAAGAATATCTCTAGGCGACTTGGCCTGCAGTAACAATCACACAACTTGAGGCCTTCTTAGATGTTGAATTTGGAAGTGTGAATTTGGGAGTATGATGTCACTTCGTAATCATTGCGCCATTGTAGTATTTCTTTTATATGTGCGAAAATTTGTCCAAAAATTGATTAATTAAGCTTAAAATGTTCGTCTCGCAGAGTACAACAAAACTGTGCAATTAGTTTTTGATTTCATCTCCATTTAGTACTCCATATATATTATGATATTTTGATGTGATGGGAAATTTTTTTTACATAGTGAATTTGGGAGTGTCGGAACTAAACATGGTCTGAATCAATAATTCAATATGTGCCCACAAGCAAGCATAAACAACGCGTTTTCTCGGTCTCCTCCCATGATCACAAGGACGAATCTACGTAGAAAGCCCCAAGAAATAGCTATGGATAAGGCATATACGGAGTACATTTCAAGGGCTTCTTGCTTTGTGCTCCAACTGAAAGGCTGACTTTCTCAAGGAAATATCCAACTGAAAGACTTGGCCACGCTTATCCTATCACTTGTCCATCTTTGTTCTTTCCCCTTCCTGGTAGGGAAAAATATGATATAAATTATTTTTCTCAGAATCATTCGTGAACAAGTTGATATTAATATTTATTTTTCAATCGATTATCTAAGAGGCACAGATAAAAAAGAATAAGGACACGTCACTTTCATCCTTTCTTATTTCTAGTCCATAACGCGCCAGGTCACCAACAGAATCAACCGTTTCTACTAAGACGGCACAAGCACCGGAAACAGTCACTTTCACCCAATCTCACAGAGTCACAGACACCCCTCTTTATCACGAATCAAAAGCACCAGCAATACAATTCTATAAAACAAAAACCTCCCCAGATATCTAACTGAGAGCATACATTAAAGATAGGTTGCAGCACATAAAGTAATGCTTGGAGTAAACTAAGATTAGATTAGATACACAGTACGAATGTCTACTATAATACCATGGATCATGGACCTGTGCCATGAATTATATATTTCCTAAACATCAGGGCATGACAAGGCTGTGGGCTGCAGCACCAGCCTAAATCATGTCCCCCATGTTCACCAGCCAATCTCAGAATATTTGGTTTATCTGTCAAATGAAGGCCAATCAAGCATGTTCATGGCAATCTGTTCCAAGTGATAAAGTAGAAGCCATGTTTGAACTGATCAAGAATCTGCAATGGCATGCACATCTGTGCCTTTCAAAAGGAGGCTAATACTTGTTTTCCTTCCTGCAAGGACAGCCAGTCTCTACACAATGCTATGCAAGAATATGTCATATTCAGCCGCTTGCGTCCACATACTTCCCTATCTAGCTTTTCTATACTTGAGCGCCATCGACAGAACCACCAATGGAAATCTGTTACTTCAAGGTTTAGGGACAGGCTATCAAGCATACAGTGACATCTGTCAATGCCAGAGCTGAAGTAAAGCAATGATTGATAAGTTATATTCACAGAAATTAGTATCTGACCAAGTCATTACAGTAGATAGGGGGGCAAAGAAGAAAAGGAAGGATCCTCTATCATATGACTATGATATATTAAAAGAATGGGAGGTGAAAGAAAATGTCATCTCCGTTGGCGGTGCCATTTGTCCATCACTCGGGGATCAGCTTCAGGATAAGTGAAGCAAATTTCACTGTCCCACACAGCATCATCCGCGAGAAACGCGTCCATCAAAATCCAATCTATGATCATCCCTCTAGTGAGAGGCATGGTGCTGACTCTAATCTAGTAGTGTAGAGTAGCTCTATTTCCTGACCGGCTGGCACACGCATCAATGGACACCTCATTAGCACAGTGCTGACGATGGCGATGCATGGTGAACTGACTCAAAAGTCCAACACAGTGGAGGTGAGGTTCATCAACCGTCCCAGAGCATTAGGAGCAAACTTCCTTGCAAAGAGGTAGCAGACAGAGGTGGGCTTGGAGTTGTAAGAGCATTGTGTACCATTATTCCTGATGGCCTGGATGAACTCTTCTGTAATATCTGCAGCACCATAGCTTGCTGGATGCGGGCCTCCTCTTGACCAATCAACCCATGTGATGGTCCTGTTGGCGTTTAGGGGCCCATGGAACAAATGAAGATAAGTTGGTATGTAATGCTCATCTGGGTAACAGGATGGTCTGCAGTGCTTTCTGAAGATCGAGTAATACTTGTAGTCTGCTACTATCTGGACAGCCATTTCACGGTTAAGCTCGAACCACTCTGACCCTTTTCTCCATTGATCAGCCATGATGTGAGGAGCCATGCGACGGTTGTACCGGCCAGCACATTGAGGGGTGTCGATGTTGTAGGACTCAACGAAACTGTGTGCCGAGTTAATGAGGTACTCATAAACGGTCGGGAAGTTGAACACGGGAATGCAGCTCTCCGAAAGCAGCACAAATCGCTCATTTGAGAAATCCAACAGGGCATTGGCCAGCAGGCGCTTCTCAGCATCCACAAGAGTTATTGATCCCCAGGACACCTCCTGCATTGGAAAGAAACAAAATGTTAGAATGTGCATTGGAATGAAGATATCCATTGATAAAGGGCTTAAACTGCAAGCACAGAACAAGAAGAACCGTGCTGTGAAGCAGAGAAGGAATGCACATATTACACGGAAATTCAAAGGTCCTACTTTAGCACAAAAGGTAAAGGAGGAATAGCATATCGCTCTGAAAGCAGGCTTTACTGAATAGGTCAGCCCAAACTTCTTGACCGATTATATTTATTAAATGAATGATTGAGCCGGAACATTTGTCAAGCAAGAATCCCATCATCACTCATCTGAAATTCGTGAACACCACTAGTTGTTGAACAAAAGAAGTAGTTAACCAACCTAGCTAGCATTGGGGCATATTCCCCTAGAGCAAATCCTCAGCAATTTGCGCACACATATCCCCCCAATCAACTTGGGCACATGGCAGCCACCAACTAGCACGACAAGCGGCCACCAAGGCACCAGCTATCCAATCCAATCAACCCCACCCCTAGATTTTTCTTTTTCTTTGTCACAAGGCATGAAGGCAATAATAAGCCAAAAATGCGATGCTAATTCTCAAGCAATGTGCAATAATTCACAAGGTAATGAATGAATTGTCTACTGGGAAAGGGGAATGAATGAATGACTGAGGTAGAAGGAAGAAAACTCGAAGCAATCGCTGACCTCGCTGGGGATCTGCCTGCCGTAGAATGCCGAGTTGGTGGAGACGTTGAGCTTGTAGTCCGGCAGGGTGTGGACGTAGACGGAGTAGAGCCCCTGGTGCCCCCGGAAGAACTTCTCCCAGAGCGGGGCGAAGGGTATCGGCCCCCGCGTCATGAAGAGGAAGGCGACCTTGGGGACGCGCTGGAACGGGAACTCCTCGGCCCTGGGCACGAGGGAGGCCCGCCAGAAGAGCTCGTCGTCGGTCATGGAGTGGGCGAGGCGGGGCGGGTGGACGAAGGCCTTGAAGGCGAGCCCCATGCCGCAGTCCCGGTCCCGCGGGTCGCAGCCGTAGGTGGTGGCCGGGAAGAAGAGCTCGGCGTGGGAGGAGTTGTAGTAGTAGCGCGCGACGCTGCCGCTGACGGAGAGGCCGAGAACGACACCGCCCATGAAGATGACCATGGCGGTCACGAGCTTGAGGAGGCCCTTGCGCGGGGTCGGAGGGAAGTAGTCGGACTCCTCGTCCCCCATCATGGCGCCGCCCGCCGCGCCGACGCGGGACTTGAGCATCTGCTTGGAGTCGCCG
Organism: Echinochloa crus-galli; assembly: GCA_900205405.1. Taxonomy (NCBI): domain Eukaryota; kingdom Viridiplantae; phylum Streptophyta; class Magnoliopsida; order Poales; family Poaceae; genus Echinochloa; species Echinochloa crus-galli. The sequence goes on along the minus strand of OAMR01000160.1, from coordinate 939,200 downwards.
CCGCCCCACATCCGTCCGTCCGAATCGGGGAGCCGCGGCGGCGGGATCGGGGGAGATCGGGCTGGAATCGAATCGGAGGGTCCTGATCTCCCAGCACCGTGGGGAGGGGTTGAGGGGCGAGTGCCGCGGGCTGGCTGGCCCCCGGCGGAAGGGGAGGGAGGCGCGTTTTGTGCCGCCGGTGGTGCCGCGTCGACGACGCCCGCCGACGAGCCGGGCGCGCGGGAGGACGCTTAGCGGTTAAGGAGAGAAGAAGGGGGATGGATGGAGGTCGCTGTCGAATGGTGGAGACGCAGCTGAGGAGAGGAGGGGAGAAGGGGGAGTGGTGAGGCGACGCGGCGCTGGTGCGCGTGTATTTATCGGAATCGGACGGGGACTCGCTCGCGAGAGAGATTTCTCGATGAGGTCGCCGCGGGCGGCGAGGAAGAGGATGGAGAGAGAGAGAGGTCAGGGAAGGAAGGGGAAAAGCCGAGGCAAGAGGCAGGGCCAGGGTGAAAGGAAACGGTCAGAAGGCGGGGCCCACCACGCGCGCAAAACGGTGGTGGCGGGCCCGCGGCGTGGCCTCTCCCATCTCTCTCTCTCCTCGTCTCCTGCCCGAAGCGGAGGCGGAGCGCGTGGAGGCGGCGGCTCCGCTTGGGTTGGGTGGGCCCCAGCGACGCGACTGACGGCGGGGCCAGGTGTCCGTCGCGGGCCCACGCGGCGTGGAGAATTCGCCCGCGCGCGCGACTGGACTGGGTGTCACTAACACGCGCTTGTGCCGGGGAGGAGGGCCCGCGTGTCATCGGGCTGGCTTGGTTGCCGCGTAGCGTGGCGTACGGGGTGGCTGGTGGCCCTCGTTGCCTGCCGCCTTTGGGCGTCTGGAACGGTCGGCAGGCGACCGGACGGGGGGGCACCCGGCGCTGGGGTGGGGCCCTTCCGTCAGCGGCGCAGGCGCGTGCCGTGACAGGTATGCGGGTGGGCCACCCGTCTTTTGTGCCGTTGGGCCGGGGTGGTCGGCTGGCTAGGCTCGCGGGCATTTTGGTGTGGTCGGTCTTGAAAGCCCAACTCCCATCCCATCCCATCCCATGGTCCGATAACGACAAATAATGAATTTGTAAAAGCCTATGTAAAGTGGTACGTGTGAGATGATGCATATATAACTGAGACTGGGAGCACTAGGCCGGGCTGAATACTTGGGCTCATCAAATTTGTACTGTGCCCGGCCCGATGGAGGTACCTGTCTGTCGTTGCTTCTTTTCTTCCATGTCGTCATGCATATGCATATGTGAACACTATATATATATATATATATATATATATATATATATATATATATATATATATATATATATATATATATATATATATATATATATATATATATATATATATATATATATATATATATATATATATATATATATATATATATATATATATATATATATATATATATATATATATATATATATATGAGCTAGACCCATACACATATGCTGCATACTAAGTTGAACACGGGAATGCAGCTCTCCGAAAGAAGCACAAACCGCTCATTTGAGAAATCCAACAGGGCATTGGCCAGCAGGCGCTTCTCAGCATCCACAAGAGTTATTGATCCCCAGGACACCTCCTGCATTGGAAAGAAACAAAATGTTAGTGTGCATTGGAATGAAGATATGCCATTGATAAAGGGCTTAAACTGCAAGTACAGAACAAGGAGAACCGTGCTGTGAAGCAGAGAAGGAATGCACATATTACACGGAAATTCAAAGGTCCTACTTTAGTCTGAAAGCATGCTTTACTGAATAGGTCAGCCCAAACTTCTTGACTGATTATTAATTAAATGATTGAACCGGAACATTTGTCAAGCAAGAATCCTATCATCACTCATCTGAAATTCGTGAACACCACTAGTTGTTGAACAAAAGAAGTAGTTAACCAACCTAGCTAGCATTGGGGCAAGCAAGCATATTCCCCTAGAGCAAATCCTCACCAATTTGCGCACGCATATCCCCCCAATCAACTTGGGCACATGGCAGCCACCAACTAGCACGACAAGCGGCCACCAAGGCACCAGCTATCCAATCAACCCCAAGATTTTTTTTTTCTCACAAGGCAATAATAAGCCAATAATGTGCAATGCAAATTCTCAAGCAATGTGCTACGGAGTAGTAGTGAAGATTGATGCTGGCAATGAATGAATTGAATTGTCTACTGGGAAAGGGGAATGAATGAAATGAATGACTGAGGTAGAAGAACGAAAACCCAAAGCAGTCGCTGACCTCGCTGGGGATCTGCCTTCCGTAGAATGCCGAGTTGGTGGATACGTTAAGCTTGTAGTCCGGCAGGGTGTGGACGTAGACGGAGTAGAGCCCCTGGTGCCCCCGGAAGAACTTCTCCCAGAGCGGCGCGAAGGGGATGGGCCCTCGCGTCATGAAGAGGAAGGCGACCTTGGGGACGCGCTGGAACGGGAACTCCTCGGCCCGGGGCACGAGGGAGGCCCGCCAGAAGAGCTCGTCGTCGGTCATGGAGTGCGCGAGGCGGGGCGGGTGGACGAAGGCCTTGAAAGCGAGCCCCATCCCGCAGTCCCGGTCCCGCGGGTCGCAGCCGTAGGTGGTGGCCGGGAAGAAGAGCTCGGCGTGGGAGGAGTTGTAGTAGTAGCGCGCGACGCTGCCGCTGACGGAGAGGCCGAGGACGACGCCGCCCATGAAGATGACCATGACCGTGACGAGCTTGAGGAGGCCCGTGGACCAGTCCTTGCGCGGGGTCGGGGGGAAGTAGTCGGACTCCTCGTCCCCCATCATGCCGGCGCCGCCCGCGACGCCCGCGCCGCCGACGCGGGACTTGAGCATCTGCTTGGAGTCGCCGCCGCCGCCGCCCCACATCTCGGAGCACGGAGCCGCCGCCGGCGCGCCGGATCGGGCGAGATCGGAGGCGCCTGATCTCCCGGCCCCGTGGGGAGGAGATGCGGGTGTTGTAGGGGCGAGTGCCGCGCTGGCTGGTTGGCCCCCGGCGGAAGGGAGGTAGGCGCGTTTCGTGCCGCCGGTGGTGCCGCGGCGACGACGCCCGCCGACGAGCCGCGCTTGGGGGAGAGGACGCTTAGCGGTGCCCCAGCGACGCGACTGACGGCGGGGCCAGGTGTCCGTCGCGGGCCCACGCGGCGTGGAGAATTCGCCCGCGCGCGCGACTGGACTGGGTGTCACTAACACGCGCTTGTGCCGGGGAGGAGGGCCCGCGTGTCATCGGGCTGGCTTGGTTGCCGCGTAGCGTGGCGTACGGGGTGGCTGGTGGCCCTCGTTGCCTGCCGCCTTTGGGCGTCTGGAACGGTCGGCAGGCGACCGGACGGGGGGGCACCCGGCGCTGGGGTGGGGCCCTTCCGTCAGCGGCGCAGGCGCGTGCCGTGACAGGTATGCGGGTGGGCCACCCGTCTTTTGTGCCGTTGGGCCGGGGTGGTCGGCTGGCTAGGCTCGCGGGCATTTTGGTGTGGTCGGTCTTGAAAGCCCAACTCCCATCCCATCCCATCCCATGGTCCGATAACGACAAATAATGAATTTGTAAAAGCCTATGTAAAGTGGTACGTGTGAGATGATGCATATATAACTGAGACTGGGAGCACTAGGCCGGGCTGAATACTTGGGCTCATCAAATTTGTACTGTGCCCGGCCCGATGGAGGTACCTGTCTGTCGTTGCTTCTTTTCTTCCATGTCGTCATGCATATGCATATGTGAACACTATATATATGCATGTATTAACCACCCTTTCGTCAGCGTCGTCGATCGATAGATCGTTGGAAGTTTGGAACCTAGTGCATAAGCTTAGCACACGTGCACATTACAAACATATCTGTCTATCATACATAGTTTTTTTTTTTGCGAAATCTATCATGCATATACAGCTGTTTGTCCCTGTAAGTTGTAAATACGGAGACGAGTTACGTTGCAGCCAGACAGTGCAAGCTAATGATATACAGGCACGATCACAAGCAAAGGCAAGGCAGATATACGGGAATTAATAATATATGTATATATAGGAGTAGCTGGTGCTGACGGAGCAGAGCAGCAGCTAGCTGTAGGTGCGCTAGCTTTTCCGGCCTGCGTTGAAACGAGCCGCCGACCCACCCGGCCCCGCCGCCTTCTGGACAATATCCGGCCGGATGATGCATCATCGTTGGCGGGCACATGCATGCCTTTCGTTCCTAGCTAGCTGCTGCTGCGAATCGTATCAGATGCCGACCGGCCGCCGGCCACGACGAACAACAACCATATACGCTGCATGCAAGCATATGTACGCATGGCATCATCGCTTTGTTCTGTCCGTATGTTGGTCCTGATATAATCAATCCATCGTACACCTATAATCGTCTGTCATCCATATTACATAAGAGTGTACGTACTGTGCCCAACTCTGAAGTCTCTGAACTCTTCTTCTTAAAAAAAAAGAAAAAAAAAACTCTGAAGTCTCTGAACTGATCTGAATTACTGGCGCGCATGCAGCTTCTGCTGAATATACAGGTGGGAGGTAGTGAGGTACTATACTTTTTGAAAAGAACCGGACCATGCATGTCTCCTCGATCGACGACCGTATCATTTGTTTCGACCGTTATCATCAGCACATATATACGAGCTAGATGCCCATTTCCAACCCATATATATAAATATCCTTGACATGCGCGCATGTACAAGACCAGTCGTCAGTTGGCAACCGGTCAAGATCACAAGCGAGTCTTGCTAGACCGCGTGCATTCCAAGTAAGCTACCTCTGCTTGCATATATATGTACGTACTATATACTATAGTTGCATTATATTGCTGCATGCGCCTCCGATCCGGCACCTGCACGTACTTTGCTATATATATATATGCACAAGCGAGTCAACGCCGCTTACTGTAGATTATATATATCTACAGTAAGCGGCGTTGACTGACCACGCCGCGGACCAGTCAGTCAATCACCCCCGTCGACCAGATCATCGCCTTGTGCAGTTGCATTGCATCAGAGGCTAGATGGGGGTATTATTGTCCTTGTCCGTCGTTAGTTTCTTCTGCCGAGAGTAGTCGACGCCTTTGCATTGCAATTGCATTGACCGTCAATTTCATCAGCCAGCGGAACGAACGACGACGGGCGGCCAAGTCAGAGTCAGTCGCCACACACAATAGTAGACTACTATTACTATTAGTGACTGACCGTATCACGAGGACGATCTCAGAAGGAAAAAGGCTGATCCATCACGAGGACAAGAAAAAGGAGGATTCATTACAAGGACGTGGTCAGCGCGCTGACTGGCCGGACAGCCTCCTTTTTGGGTCCGGTCTGGTTGGTGGGTGCGGGACGCCGGCCCAACTCTTTTGGGCCATCGGCCCAACACAAGGAGCCTTGGCCCATCAACAATGTACCGTGGCCATGCACTTCTCCTCTGCTTGAATGAACATGGCATCACAAGTCGAAAACGAGTAGGGCTGTGTTTAGTTAGGCCTTGTTATGTTAGAATTGGGAGGGTGAATTTGGGAGTATGATGTCACTTCGTAATCATTGCACCACTGTAGCATTTCATTTGTATTTGTGAAAAATTGTCCAAAAATTGATTAATTAGGCTCAAAATGTTCGTCTCGCAGAGCACAACAAAACTGTGTAATTAGTTTTTGATTTCATCTACATTTATTACTCCGTGCATGTTATGACATTTTGATGTGATGGGGAATCTTCTTTTTGCATAGTAAATTTGGGAGTGGAATTTGGGATCTATACAGGGTGTGTTTAGTTCCAAAAAAAAGAAGAAGAGAAAGTTTGGTGAAAGTGTCACATCGGACACTGTAGCGTACTGTAGCATTTTTCGTTTGTTTGTGGTAAACATTGTCCTACCATGACCTAACTAGGCTCAAAAGATTCGTCCCGCCGTGTACATCAAAACTATGTACTTAGTTTTTTATTTACCCACTAGTGTTCCATACATGAAGAGAGAGATTTGATGTGATAGATGGATAGTGAAGTTTGGAGAGAGAATTTTTGGGAAAGTTGGGGAACTAAACACAGCCTAGCTCGCTGCCTTTTTTTACTTACATAATATTGATTGATATGATATCTAATGGGTAGTTCTAGACGTGCGCCGCGGTCTTTTTTTTCCCCCCTACCTGGACAAATCGATCGTTCGTTCGTTCGTTTGACAGTCAACGTTCGTAGCTAGTAGCCGTAATTAGGAATAGCAGGAGTTGGTGAAGAAGTGGTGGCTGCCACGTAAGGCACGACCGCGTCCGTCCATGCAGCATGTTTCGTTGCGGGTGCCTGCCATGCCACCTCGTGTGCAACCACCGCCACCGCCGCGCACCATCCAGGCAATCATCAGAGAGAGCGCAGTGCAGGCGCAGGCCCGCTCCGCTCGGTCGAGCCCAACCACTCACTCCGTCGGCCTCGTCTTCTCTTCTTCCTTCCTCGCTCTCTCTCGCTCGCCTCGCCTCGCCTGGTCGTCTCCAGCGGAGACCAGCGACACGCAGAGATCCCCACAAGCCCCAGCCTGCGCCTCCGCCGCCGCGCCGGATCTCCTCCCCCGCCGCCGTCGTCGCCGCCGCCACGAGGGCAGGTAGCAGGTAGGTCAGTCTCCTCCCCTCTCCTCCCTTCCTTCCTCGTTCAAACCTCCATCCACACCTAGCTAGGGTTCCTCCGCCGACGCCCACTCCGCCCCATCGCTCGCCCCGCACCGCGCACGCCTCCCCCGGCCCCGCCCGCCAGCTTCCGCTCCCGCCGTCCTAGGGTTCCGCAACTAGCGCCGCGGCAAGCCGAATCTCCACCTCAGCGGCGCCATTTCCGGACGCCGCCGCGTCCTCCCTTCACGCTCCCGCTCCGTGCGGGGCTCGCCGCTTCGCCCGCGGCCCGGCCGTCGAGCGTTCGCTTCGCCCCTCCCTCGCACGCTGTTTGGCGCCATAGCGGGAACGGAATGCCAAACTTCCTTCCTTCCGTCCCCTTGTAGACTCTCATCTCCACTCACTAGGGTTCATCCGTGGATTACTTTAGGCTTCCATTAATTTTACTACTATAGTTTGCCAGCGGCTGCTCGCTGCTCCCGCCCTTAGCATGGCAAAGAAGCAGCAGCATCACTACTGACTCGTGTTAGCGCCACATGTTCAACAAGCTATGCCTTCTGTGCCTCTGCGGCGCTCTTATTCGCGGTAGCTGCCTTGCTCAGGACATCCACCGCTTAGCTGTTGTCGGTCCAGCATTTACATGTTCCCGCCCAATCCACCGGTTACGACCCGACTCCCGACCTATCTCCCTGTCGTGTTTCCTAGTTGCAATAAATTGCATGGTGTCCAGCTCCAGCGTCTTGTTTGTCTGGACGTTAGCGTGGCGCCAGCATATCGGGGAACCGTACCTGAACGGGATACTACTAAATGGGAACGAGCTGACTGGAGTCGACTAAAACGGAAAATTGAGATAATCAAACAGATAATTCTCTATCTATTTCGTCGCAGCCTCACATTTGGTCTGTTCACAGCCGACACGCAGATTCCAAAGCTTCATCCTAGTTGTTCTTCGTGCATTTACGATTGGCTGTGCCATACAACTTTCTGTACCTACAGAATCTACTCACTAATGTAACGACAGATTCTACTTTTTTTGCTTGGACTGCTAACCGACACTAAACTGTCATTCTTATGCTCATCACTCCTAGTCAACACTTCGTATGCCATTCAGGATATGCATATTACACATTGTTGTGCATCAAAAAGGTGATGCCACGATGCAGATACGGAAGGATTATAGCTTAGCAAATCTGATACATTGGGATGACTGTCGATAAGTATGCACATTAAATAGTATGTGTCTAGTGAGAATCTATTGTGTATTTCAAATGAGGCGACATATATGGATGTTTTCGAACTTTCAATAATTATGTGTTCGTGTGGTCTTACTCTAAAACGTATGGGTTCTTGAACAGGGTTGATGGATAATCACTCACCAAGCACTCTTCTCAGTAGTATCACCCGTCTTGGTGTCTTAACATCTGATGGCTCTAGCGTGAGGCCCAAGCCTATTCAGAAGTATTGCCAAAATGTATATGATATCTCAAGCATTGTGAGCCCCCTTCTTGAAGATCTTTGCAAGTCTCCAGAAGAGCAACTCAATGAGGTCCTAAGAGATCTTGACACTGCTATTAATGAAGCTTCAGGCCTTATTGGAAACTGGCACCAGACAACCAGCAAAATATATTTCGTAAGTACATATGGCGTTTTTCACTGGTTCAGTACACTTTCCATATATTATTCTTTAGATTAATGTCATCCAAGGAAAATCAACCGGACTCTTTTAACAGTACTGCACCCATTCCAATTCTTACTAGGAAGCTGGTACACTTTTGATTCATTTGTTTGAAAGCTCAGTATCATACATGCATTGGCTAGGTACAAATAATTTGTATTATCTGTTAGCATCAACAGTTAGCCTTACTCGCCCTCTCTTTCTTCTTCCTGTTGTCTAGCATTAACACTAACAAGATAAGCCATTGCTAAGATTGCTATCATCCAAATAACTTGAACTCTGTGTCCTTGAAATATTGCAAGTTTTAGCTGTATTAACAGCATAGATGCTTATATTAATTGTCGCATTTTTGAAGATTCATATAATTAACTTTCATGCCAACACTAACTATGATTGGTCACTTGTGTTAATAAAATTACAATTCTTCTTACTTGCATTGGTAAATAGTCTAGATCTTCGAGCTAGACTTGCCTGAATAGCTTTACAGGTGCATTTGACATTTTTTATATCTATATTTAACATGTTTGTTCAAGGGAGGCAGTAGGTAAATCCATAATATATAGTGTACAAAAAAGAAAACAGGGAAGCCATGCTAAGGTCATATACTTATAGGTAAAGACTTTACATTAGTTGTGTGTGTTGTATGACTTCCTACCTGCATGTTGGGGCCCACACACGCACGCCAAGGCAAGCGAATTTACCCAGTCTTCACTGAGGCCCGTATCCCTCCCTCCCTCCTAATTGGAGGCATGGTGGCCACCAGATGAAGATGATGGACTGGATTTTGGGTTGGTGATTCGGGGTTCAGGGTTTAAATTGGGTGTTTGGCGACTGTAGAGGGATGGCCAGGGCAACAGCTGGCCTGGCGGTGGCGATGGGTGGTGGACGAGCGAGGCGGTGGTGATGGGTGGTGGCTGATGGAAGGCAATTTGCTTTCCTGATCATGTGTTTCCTTTTATAGGGTGTGCGTGCATTAGTTGTGCCTGCAACTTATATGCTATTTGACATTTTAACAGTTTCATAATATGGTTTATCTAATTAGCATGCTTGTTCAAGAGAGTCCACATGTAAGTCCATATTACATAGTATATACACAAAAAGAAAATGGGGCAGCCATCCTAAGTCTGTATGCTATTCAGGTACGAGGGACCTTGCATGAGTTAGTGGTGGTTCAGTTTTATCATGTGCAGAGAACAGCGTACTTGTCCTTGGTACTGGATATTCCCTGATGTTTATTCCATCACATATGAAACCCTTTTCTGTCCAAAGTGTTGGTATCTAAATGTTTACATGTTCATGGATTCCCCCTGAACTTGAAATGTTACTTCCTTTATACATTGCAAAGTTTAGCTATTTAGCCAACACCACTTGAGGAGTGCCATAAATATTGAAAGCTACTCATGCATTTCTGATTCAGTGATGTTCTTGTTGCCTTGAAACAGGGTTGGCAAATTGAGTCAGTAATATCAGATATTCAGGGATGCTCCCTTCAGCTGTGCCAGCTGGCTAATTCTCTGTTGCCTTCTCTGACTGGCCGTGCCTGCACATGTATTGAGGTAATGACCAGCAATTACTTTTCTTTATTGTTTCTGTTGGTGACCCTATTTTCTCTTCTGCATCCAATCCAACTCATCTCTGATTTTCTGCTTTCCGTAGAAACTCCAGGATATAAATTATGAGCACATGTTTGATCTGGTTAAGGAGGTTGCCGCGGAGCTTGCTGAGACAAGCACAGTGAGTTCTGAGAATCTGCTGAAACTATCAAGTTCATTGAGCCTGTCCACAAACATGGAACTGTACATGGAAGCTGTTTCCCTTGAGAATCTCAGAACAAGGGCACTACGAAGTGAGAATCGTGAAGAGCTGGATCTAGCTGAGCAAATGATTCCATTGGTCATCTATATGCATGACCGCCTTCTCAGGGAAAAACAACAGCTTAGCATCAACGGGGTGCCTATTCCTGCTGATTTTTGTTGTCCGCTGTCCTTGGAGCTGATGTCCGATCCAGTTATTGTAGCATCTGGTCAGACATATGAGCGGGTTTATATCAAGTTGTGGCTTGATGAGGGTTTTACGATCTGCCCGAAAACACGCCAAAGACTTGGTCACTCCAATTTAATTCCTAATTATACAGTGAAGGCTTTGATAGCTAACTGGTGTGAATCACATGACATTAGGCTACCTGATCCTATGAAATCCTTGAAGCTGAACTTTCCTTCAGCTGCCTCCTCCCTTCAGGATTTAAGTGCTGCAGGTGGAAGTCCTCTACATCCTAGTGTCGTCTCAAGGGCTAACATTCCTGGGTCCCCAGAAGCTGATGTGTATTTGAGAAACTTGAATCGAGCATCTCCTCCCCATAGCGTGGCCAATCAGAACTCTCATGTGCATGCCAACCGTTCTGGACATGAGGTCTTGACAAGTCAAACTTCAGAAAATGCAAATGGTTCTGCACCAGATGTTTCAAAGCTATCTCTTGCAAGTTCTGAAGTAAGGGAATCCAGTTTGGAAGGAAGACGTGCTGGTTCGATTGGACAAACTTCGGAACAGTCTACAGAGGAAGCGTTTCAATCTTCTAATTTGGACAGGGATATGCAGGACAACTTGGCCAGTTCTTCATTGAATGGTAGTCTTCCAAATAGTGGTCAACTTGATGGAGAATGTGATAATGGAGTGACAAGGGTTCCAAGTGATAGGACAAATTACAGTAGTGATGCATCTGGAGAGGTTACAGATGGTGGGGCTGCACCTGTTGCATCTTCTGTTCCTCCAAGGGAACATTTTATCCCTCCAAGACTGGGCACCAGAGGCCAATTTGTTAGGCGACAACCATCCGATAGGGGTTTCCCTAGAATAATATCTCCCTCGTCAATGGATGCACGGAGCGATCACTCTGCCATTGAGAATCAGGTCCGGAAGCTTATTGAGGATTTGAAAAGCGATTGTATAGATGTTCAGAGATCAGCAGCAGCGGAGCTTCGTCTTCTAGCTAAGCATAACATGGAGAACAGGATTGTCATTGCAAACTGTGGGGCTGTGAATTTGCTGGTTGGCCTTCTTCACTCACCAGATACAAAAACCCAAGAACACGCCGTGACAGCTCTTTTGAATCTGTCGATAAATGACAACAATAAAATTGCTATCGCAAGTGCTGATGCTGTCGATCCCCTCATTCATGTCCTTGAGACTGGGAACCCTGAAGCTAAGGAGAATTCAGCAGCTACTTTATTCAGTCTCTCGGTTATTGAAGAAAATAAAATGAGGATTGGGCGATCTGGTGCGATCAAGCCTTTGGTAGACTTGCTAGGAAATGGCACCCCTCGAGGAAAGAAAGATGCAGCTACTGCATTGTTTAACTTATCCATACTTCATGAGAACAAAGCTCGCATCGTGCAAGCTGATGCTGTGAGGCACCTGGTTGATCTTATGGATCCTGCTGCTGGAATGGTCGACAAAGCCGTGGCTGTGCTAGCAAACCTTGCTACAATGCCAGAAGGGAGGACTGCGATTGGGCAGGCACGTGGAATTCCAGCCCTTGTTGAAGTTGTTGAATTGGGTTCTGCAAGAGGGAAGGAGAATGCTGCTGCTGCATTGCTTCAGCTCTGTACAAACAGCAACAGATTTTGCAGTATAGTTCTTCAAGAGGGCGCGGTGCCTCCTCTAGTCGCCCTTTCACAGTCAGGGACACCGCGAGCGAGAGAGAAGGTTCGCTACTTGACTACTTCCACTAGTCATATTTCTTATAATTGGAAAATACAGTAAACACTTCTAAATCATCGTCCTAATGCCAGTATAGCTTAACTATGTGGTGTGTTTTGCTATTCGTCGAGCAGGCACAGGCTCTTCTCAGCTACTTCCGCAGCCAAAGACATGGGAATTCAGCGAGGAGATAGCCTTAAGAAGTTTTGTTATAGTTGTACATTAAGCGACACCTTCTATGCCCCTAATCGCGATTGGGCTCCTGTTGTTTGGTTGCACTGCCGGACGCGAGGGTTGGAATCATGCATCGCAGTACCCTGTGCTTAACTGTTTATAGATTGAGATTGTTAAGCTCATCTCATGTAAGTGTTGTGGGCAGTGAGTGTTGTCAGTTGAGATGGTATCTTTTTGGTTTCTTCTCTCTCTCTCTCTGAGGATTTCTTTTGTATAGCTTACCCATTGGTAGCAACTTACCTATTCACCGAGATTTTGTCCTGTACATGCTATTAGCTGTGGTATTGATTGTTCGATGGTTGTAAAAGTTAATATTGTTCTGTACCAAATAAGCCTTGCTTCTCGTTGGTTTAATCCTTCTTGCGAGCCTCCCCTCTGCCGTGTAATTTGACGCCCACCCTGATTGACTATCTGAATTAGGTATGTGGCACAAAACGTGGTATTATTCTTATTGGATATTATTCTTCGGACTTGTAAAAAGTTGCGAAAAGCTGCCCTAGCTGAATGGGCAATTGCTTAGGCGAGTCAATGCCACTTTGCCATTGCCCTACGCTCCCGCGAAAGCAAAACTGTAGGCAACGGTTGTGACCTTCGTTTCAGCTTCTTGTTGGTATGAGCAGCGCGCGTAAGAAAAGAATACAGCCATCGTTCCAAACTAATCTGTCATTATTCCGTAATATATGTACAGCTGAAACATTACATTCAAGACATGGCCGGATTCTATGTACAACATTGCATTCGGGATAGGAAACAGCAAGTTGCACCTCGCAGCAGCAACTGTATGCACCCTGTACAACATTCTCCGACGTGAACTAATTCTGATGTCAGGCGGATTTTTCTTTTCAGGACAACCATTTTATGGAACTTTTCTTCCATCCCAATATTCCATGCCTACATCTTATGCTTGGCGAGGACCATGAGGTTGTAACATGGCTGCACCAAATAATGACACCTGGGGAAAGAAAAAGAAAGAAACATTGGGTTTAGCGTTTATTCAAAAAGAGCAAAAGATTCCACCCATCTCACAACCACCCATGACCGGTTGGATTTTAGAGTTCAGGTAAACGGTAAACAAGTACCTTAGGAAAAAAACTATGCAGGATGTTCTTCATAACCAAACTGTGTACGTAACAAGATTTAAAGGAAATGAGAACAATAATCATCCGACCTACCGTCAAGAGGCTTCGCAGTTGGCATCATTCTCCCTTTTTCTTGAGTAACTTCTCACTTTTCTGGAGAACTCCTTAACTAATGCTTCATCTGCAAAAGTCAGGGGTGTTTCTTCAATGAAGGGATCCCTCTGATAAAATAGCTTAATAGGCATCTTTTCAATGTCATCAGTAGGAGCTTCTTCAGGTATATCACGATACAGATGTTTGAGAATAAAGAGAGCAGTATCATGATCTCGCCAATAGTTGCTACAAGAATCAATTCCAAGGTCAGTGAAAAATCTGAAACTAGATTTGAACAGGTAACAATGATCAAATCAACAGGAAGGTTTTTTAAACTCACGTGTGAGCTCCAAGAGCAGATAGATACGAGTGTTGAAATGTTTTCTCCTGCAAAGACATGATTAAGACTCTTACAATAAAAATAATAATCGTTGAATGTAAAAGTATACAAGAACAGCAAAGCCAAAAATAAAGTGAGGAGAAAGTGGATCGTGTTGCCAAAGGAGTTAACTGAGCATGTGAATGTGCTAGTCGGTTATAAATAATGTGCACCACTCTGACATGATGGGAACAGAATCTCAGAGAATCAGAGTTGTACACTCCTTAGTATTCTTAGACCTTAACCAGGGTTCTCAAACCACAGTTTAGTGATTAGTAATTCTAGTGATGGAACCCAGGTCCTCAAAGGCAAGGTGGGCTTGTGGGCTGGTGTCTGCCAGTGACAGTGTTGACACATTGATATAGAGTAGAAATTGAGTTTTCTCTAACAGGAAAACAAATATCACCTGAAGCACATGATCAATTCGACCATCTGGTGAACCTGTCAGCCTTTCCATCATCATGGAACCATATGATCTGTCTTTATCACTGGCCCCCTCACCATTCTCTAGATGGATACAAATTATCCTTTAGTCAGAACTTTTTTCGTTAGTAAATTTAAATGTATAAAAGATAAGAAAAATGTTTACCTTCTGGGTCATTTCTGCTCAACGCTAGCATAGCAGCTACTGCTTTGACCTATAGAAGAAAGAAATTGAAGAGGTGAAAACACATACTCACTAAGGCTATGTAGCAGCATCACCTCTAGATCTTTCACAAGTATAAAAAGTTCGAAACCCAACAACATTCACATAACCTTTTGTTAAAAGCATGCACTAAATTCACATAATCCTTGCAGCAGAGAGAACCGTACCTTCAGTGACTTCAATTGTCTAGCGATAGCTTGAGAACGGGCAGCAATATCTTCTCTGAATTCCTACATGATATATGAACCCAAATAAGGTAAACAAGAAACATGCTATCAAAAACAGCATTCTCTGCTGGGAACAGACGGTTAAAATGATGAATAACCTACCTGCACTCCAACATGTATCCTCTTTCCACCTCTATGGTAGGGTACAATGACGGGGCGTTTCTTTAGATAATCTTCACATACAAGTGGTTCAACTCTGTATAAAAGCCCACCTAGATTCATATGACATATTCCTCACTATAAAATAGATAAGTACACTGTCTTCCAGTGCAATAAAGAACCGTATCCAAATGTGACTAAGGTTAAGCACCGAATCTTTTCATATCCGGTTGCCATTATTTAGTTCCATTGCATATATTTTATGAAATTTCCAAACATGAGATAAGAAAAAGTTATTTGTAAGAAAGCTACAGACCTGTATGCTACAGGATCAAAAGGATGAAAAACGTTGAACATCTGTCGGCAGCATGGCATCTCTTCGATTACGTTCTCATCTTGCCAATAATCTTGCCCCTTGCCTAGAACAAGATATCAACTTCAGATAAAAATCACTCTAAAAAAAGAACTTCAGATACAAATCATGGAGTGATCTAAGACAACAGATCATGGAATAACTTCATATACAAATCATGGATATAATGCAACAAAGCATAAATAATCTTCTTCTAGCTACTTGTGGATGAATCCTAAAACTCGGCCATGGTGGGAGACTCCCACTAGGCTTTGTTCTTAGAAGGCGCCGTGCTTTGAACCCGGGTCGGGATGGGAGTTTCAACGACTCCCGAGTCTAACGCTCTAACCAGTCCAATGCTCTAACAACTTGTGGATGAATCCTTATTGAGCAGGTGATTCAAAAGGTGGTGAAACACTTAAAACCTCAATAATTCAATATGTACAGTTTAAACCTGAGAAGAACACTATGTAAATTTATCTAAACCTAAAACAGATAATAAAAAACATCAATACCAATGTCAAACAAGCAAAAAAAAACATAAATTTGGCTGATTGTTGTTCCAACAATAACTTATAAACAGAACTACTATCAGTCAAAGGTTCCATACCAATACCAATACGAACATTACGCAGGGAAAGGAAGACACCCAAGGGGGATCCAACAGCAAAGAATGTGTCAACCTGAATATCCAAAAATAATGCAAAGATGACACAAAATTCAAGTGAAAGAAATAATGACGGAATACTGAAGATAACTCAGGCTATAATACCTTAAAGTTTAGTTTCGTGTATCTGATCTGTGGCGAGTAGGACTGGTTGGTACTTCCTTGTGACGTGAAAAGTTTGCCAGAGTTCATGGCATGATTAGCACTTTTACCTATCACAAATACACTTAAAAAATCTGAACAAACACATTAAAGAAAAACCCAATACAAGCCTTCTAAGAGGTGCCTTGGACTCAAAGCAACTAGTTACCTTTATGATACTCAACACCGCTGATGCTTTCAGTCACTAGATGTTGTTGTTCGAGTTGTTCTAGTCTAGCTTTAAGACGCTTCACCTGAATAAAGAGAGAAGTATAAGCATCAATTTTTTATGTCCGTTTAACTCGCGCTATTACTTGGCTTTAAGATAAGTAGATAACACAGTTAATTTTTGGGCTTCAAAGCGAGTTCTTGAGTATTCTGAGCAAGTAGTTCTGAATACCACTATAATACATTTATTTCAATATTAATTAAATATATTTATGTTAATCATTTCTTCCAAGGCAAACAATAATTCGTGAGCCTTCTTATGAAGTTAGATGATTCAAAGATGATAAGCACATTAGAAATTAGCTGGATTCCATGTATTTGCACCTCTTCTTCTAGTGAAAAGATCAATTTGTCTTTGTCAAGGACTTCTTCCTGGACTTCCTCAGCAGATCTTGAACTGCTAGATCCTTCAGCATCTTTTGTGCTTACAGCTGAAGTAGTCCCTTCTTTAGTATATATTGGCCGATGATTCTCAACCTTATTTTCTTCTTCATGTTTCTCAGCATCAACTTGACCAGGTGACACAACCGTGTCATCATTGTTTGGTGAATTCTCAGGCACACATGACGGAAGGACGCTGTCCATGTGTGAAGTATCGGTTCTGGTGCTATCTTCATCAACGACACCATTTATGCTATCAGCAAAGGAATGCTTTAGAGTAGAAATACCACGATCCTTTGTGGCTGAATCACATACAGCAACTTCATTGGCTGATTTTGCTCCATGACTTTGATCAGATGTCCATTCCATGTTCAGATACTGTGTTGGAAATGGGGCCCAAAGGGATTCTTGATGACAAAGTATATCATAAGACAAAACACTTCCTAACGAGTGGCCATACAATGAAACCTGCAAAAAAGGGCAAGGCAAATTATTTCTTGTTTAATTATAATTATTGGCACAGTTACAATCATAAAGAAAATTGTGAATGGGTCATGAACTGCAAACCTTTCCACTGTAACCAGGATTTCTCTTCAGAAATTTCATGTACAGCTTGTTCAACTGGTTCGACACCTGTAATATGCTTAAGTTACTAACTTATTGCAAGGAGTTCAACAATGCTTTCAGTCATTCAGGTAATTACAGTATAAAAAAATAGCACAGGAGTATTCAAGTTCTCTAATATGCACCAAAGGAGGATAACTGGAGCAGTAAGATGAAGAGTCGAAGACATAGTATCAGTTATCATCAACAGTTGCTTAGACTAATCGGATTTGGTTCTAAAGCCACCAAACAAAATCTTTGCAAAAACAAACAAACAAAACAGAAAAGAAAAGGTAGTGAAGTAATATAGCAAATTACCGAGTCAATAATATGCTGACAGTAGATAGGACTCATGTAATACAGAACATCATGAACTGTGGCACCTAACGCAACTCGAAGACCTTTAACTCCATCCAAAGTGATTTTCTCAACAGTACGTTCACCACTGAGCTTCAAACCCTTCCTCCACTGCAACAATAGGCATCATTATTAGAAATAGAAGCCATCAAGAGAAATGGGGATCTAACCATATGCCATACCATGATTGCATAAGAAATCAACTTTAGTAGTACACTTATTGCCTTATTGTATTGCAGGGTTGTATTAGGGGTGGGGGGAGGGGGTTGAGAGAGTTATCCATGAGGTTTTGTTTTTGTACTCATTTATTCTTCTTAAAAGAAACAATGCACACCTGTCCTGCTTATTTGAGGGAAAAAAATGATCTCAGCACTCAGCAGGTGCATCGTCTATGGGAAACTATGCATTCTTACCTGACAGGGAATAAATAGAACCCTCTGCTTGTTTCTTTGATAAGGAGTTAAGTATCTTTCAGCAAGGTTAGCAGTTACTCGACGGAAATCGACAACATCATCAACAAGGTTAGCTTTCTCCAGCCTCTGTCCAATGCCATGAACCATGAAGACTAGATGACCAACAGGAACCTGTTAAGAAGCAATTGCAGAATATATTATGACTTCAAAGTTTTTTGCTGCACAAAACCTTGAAATTTTGTAGTGATTCTTTTCAATACAGTGAACTTCTGATTATCCAATAATGTGACAATCTTTGGTGTAAGATGATGGGCTAAGCATTCAGGTGACAGAAAAGGTGCTCCATTGAACTACATAGTGTATTTTTGTACATACAGTCATCTGCCATCAGGCCAATCTTAATGCAAAATGTCCTAGGTGATGTCTAAGAGATGAGGGAGTGAATCACCATTCAACACCCTGATGCATAGTGTCCACACATGATGCCTATGCTACCTTTTTAAAGGCCAATGGACAAACTAGCTAACGGATTATGAGGACACTGCCTTCCCCCAATGCTTGTTTTGTGGTTTCTTGCGTCTTAGATCTGAGCCAAACTTGTTTCTTTATGAAGATACTAGCTTCTTCTCCCTTCTCTTTTAATTGTTCACATCAGAATTTATCCTAGTCAGACACTTAATTAATGCCTACAGCATCGCTATGTTGGAGCATTGAGAGTGGCCTCATGTCTTTTGAGTACAAAAGTTCACATCATTTAATCTAGTCCTCTGCCACTAAGCCTGAAACAGTAATACCTGAGAGCAGTAATCATCCATTTCCTCTTCTTTTTCCTGTCGCAACTCGTCCTGGCGAAGAATCATATGTCAGTTATACACTAAACAAGAATTGACCATAGAAATACAATACAACAATATTAAGATGGTGAAACGCAATTGTTCACAGTCCAGATTCATACTTACAGGCTCTGGTACTATCTGAGTTGACAAGCCAAAAACAGGGGTGCATTTCAAAATTGAAGACAGAAAAATAGAGAACTAAGCATTTTTTCCGCAATAGTCCATTTGTTTTGCTAATAATGTTTTTCATGAAAGATACAAAACTCACGTACCCATGCAGCAGAATGGTAGGCTCATGAAAGGTGATATGGTGACCTTTATCTATGCACTACATAAAAATTTTGTCTTCGTCTTACTAACTGTACATAATTCATCTCTGGGACACCAAATCAAGTTCCATGTTCAACAAGATATAACTGTAATTGGTTTACCGGTCCTCATGATGTTGTTAACTCCGAACTTGTTCCTACATCTAACTTGCAATTCATACAGATGCCAACATTTTGCACTCAAATAAAGAACAAATGAACAGTATACATCAAATGGACCAAGTATCAAGATTTCGGTTTCTTTTTATTAGAGTTTACAATAAAAATAGAAGTTTCAACTTGCGATGTTGAAAGCACCATATAGATAATTGCATGGTAGGTTACCTGTGAAGGCTTTTTAGGATCAGTAAGAGAAAATCCACGCCTTAATTTGATTGTGTTGCTACCAAGCTTAGGACCTGTATCAAACACAAGCCAAGCTTCCCAAGTATCATCCTCTCCAGTAAAAAGAGCATGCAAATCCTGAATAAACCATATTTTAGCCTTGACCCCAAAATATCAATCTTTATTTTCTGAGTAAGGTTTATCAGCATTACATACCGGTGTACTTCCTTGGAGATCAACCCGTGCTGCAAATAGGCCTGAAGGTTGAAATTTGCGACGATGCCAGACCTAGTTTTGACAACAACAGGGTGTTCAGTTGTTTTCCGAGTTAAAAATTGGAGAAGGTAGTATGAGCATGGCCAAAAGTAACAGTGCAAGATGACTTGAGTGAATGGTTTATGCACATCGTAGATCATGTCACAGCATTTGTAGCTATATCATTTGCCATCACCACCATGAAGCCCATGTTCCAGAGCAAAGTTCCCAACCCATTGAATTAATTTAACTATCTGATATGTGAGTTTAGTTAACCTTTATAGCACAAATCTAATACCTAAAGATTCCTTAAACAGCTTGAAATTCACTCCCAGCCCATTGAATTAATTTAGAATATTTGGATCTGGTGGCGGAAGTTTGGTTATCATTCCTAAAGCAAGTGACTGTTCAAAAATCCTTAGCAGTTATCGTAAATTGGCAACCCAGAAAATATTTACTGATAGTCTTGACGAAATATTACTAAAGAATACCCCACAAAACGTTTGTACCTGACAATTATACGCCAATTCAAGTTGTTCAGAAACATCCTCGCGCAAGGGAATCCAATCAACACCACCTTTGAGAGCATACCAGTGGCCTCTCAAGACACGCCTGTTTTCCCCATTCCAGTACACAGGGAAGCAATGACGTCTCATCAAATCAACCTGCAAGACAGTAGGCTGTTATGACGACAGATTCACTAGATAGCATACTGAGAGTATACAAATATGAGCCCAAGTTACTTCCTAATGATCAATACATGATTCATACTGGTAATAATAGAGCATACCAGAAGAGCGATTACAAACCTCATATAGTCCACCTTTCACAGGAACCCCAACCCGCTCTTCCTCCACCTTGTAGAGGTATTCAGAATCATCACTTTCAACCAATGATCCTCTTGGTCCTGCACTGCATTCGGCATACTCCCTCCACCAATACGCAAGCAGCTCTTCCTCCCTCTACACACAGAAAACCAATAAAATGAACTTCAATTTCAAGAAAGTGATTACAAATGGAAAACATAGTTCCCCTTATATTGTATAGAAGATAACATAAAATAAGAGAAACCAAGTTTAAACGCTCATAGACTGCTGTAGATAAATTAGCAAATGTAGTGCTAAGAAATCACCATCGTGGATCAACTGTTTGACAAGTGCTAACTGATTTTCAGATGGATGTATTTCAATAACAATAGCAATAATACCGATGCTGGCATGATTTATGAAGCATTCAGGCATCTGCTGATGTGCATCCGTGTTAAGATACTAACCTCCAAGAAAGATGCCTCCAGTGCCAGAGAGTCCCTCTGGCTGAACCGGAAGTAGTCTCCTTTCCCGACTATTTCTGTCCTTGGTACCGAAGAAGATAGCACTGCATGAACAATAAATAACATGAAACCTTTAAAATCATTGAAACTTTTACCTCAGAGCATTGATAATAACATGTTAGTTCATGTGACTGATGAACTACAACAATAGAATGTGTGCTGAACTGTGCAGACATGTTCTGCTACCGTTCAATTATACTGATCCTAATAAACTCCTAAGTAGATAGATGCCGTATGGAACTTGAACAACGCCCCCAATTTGCAGTCTCAGGGGACAGCACCTTTTTAAGTTTCCACGTCGGTCATGAGCGCAATAGTGTGACTAGTTTGAGTGACATCTAAACCCCAATTAACAGCTATGGACTTAGCATTGAGAGTTGCTCCGAATCAGCTGATTAGGGGTCGGGGCCAGGGGGTCACTGATCAACTGCTGAAGCAGCACACAAAACCGAAACACGCGCGGGTGGGAGAGTGGATGCAGAGGTAGGGAGGGCACGAGACGGGACGGCGGGGGCGGCGCACCTCTGTCGCCGAGGGGCAGCTTGCAGAAGTACCAGCGGACCTCCTCGCCGTCGGAGGGGCTCTTGGTGCGCTTGAGGTACTTGCGGTGCGCCGCGCAGTGCTTGATCGCGTCCTCCAGGCGCTTGATGTTGGACTCCGTGTTCCGCAGCGAGTCCGGCGACGCGCCCTCCGCCTCCCCGGCGGGGGCCGCGCGGCTCGTGGACGCGCCGGACGTCGACGCGGCCGACGATGAGGACGACGACGAGGCGTCCCCCGGGCCGCCCTGCGCCCAGCTCTCCTCCGGCCCCGCCATGCGCGCCGCTCCCGGTTCGGGATCGCCGGCGACGAGGGAAAAGGGGGGAGGAGTTCGTCGGAGACGGGGAAGAGAGAGAGGAGGGGGGCGGTGGGGACGGTGTGTGGTGGGCCCCAAGGGTAGGGAAGGAGGGCACGGAACGGAATGTGCCGCTCGTTCGCGATGCGAATCCGAAGAGCCCAGCCCAGCCCACCCGCGGTTCCGCTCGCCCCCCCTGGCTGTGGTGGTTGATATGGGAGTGAAATACACCCGCGGTCCCTAAACTTGTTCCGAGGTGTCATCTAGGTCCCCGAATTCTCAAAATGCATATTTGAGTCCCTGAACTTGTCAAACTGTGTCATCTAGGTCCAAAGTTCCAAAAATACCCCTATGTTACTGATGTTTGTCCATCTCTTGATCTATAATTATCGCTATGGTACAATCAAATAAAGTTCTCTAATTATTATGATGGAAACAACCGATTTGTTTAGAGAAATTGTATAAAATTTCATGCTCAATTGACAGCCATGACATTATGTATAGGGGTATTTTTATAACTTTGGACCTAGATGACACAGTTTAGCAAGTTCATGGACTCAAATATCCATTTTGAGAGTTCGGGGACCTAGATGACACCGCGGGACAAGTTTGAGGACCGCGGGTGTACTTCATTCTTGATATGGTTCCTTCACAATCAAACTTGGCCCTAACAAAATTTAGCTTAAAAAATAGTATTATTTTGATCCGGACCGATCCTTAAAATTTCTAATTTCTAATACAAAAGTGATGGCCCTTTACCACCCACCGAGTGCGTTGTCTACGGTTTTGGAAGCGCCCCAAGTTGGAATTTCCAAGGTGCTACACACGAAATAGAAATCAGACTTCGTTAACTTCTATACACTGTATACACTAGGATAGTCCGCGCGTTGCTACTAGAATTTTTAAATAAAATTTTTAGATGAAATTTTGAAATAGAAATTAAGAAGATTGCATGGTAATATTCTTTTACAAACGACACTAATATATACTTATTTTGTTGATAGACAACAATTGTTAAATGATTGATTTTATGTATATCTGATGTGAGAATTTTATAGCGTGATACTCGTAGAGATGTATATATGCTATTAGTCATAGAAAATCGATGAGAGCCATAAATTGATGGTCTAGTGGATGATGACGTGGCGTATGAGGTAATAGCTTGCATGCTTTGTAGTGGGGTGTTTTTTGAGTAAATGACTCGCGAATGGATGATTTAAGCGGATGACGTGGCGCGCTGAGGGTTGAGAGAAATCTAACCATGACCTGTAATAGGTATCATTTATATAAGTTATATATATGGTTTTGGAAGCGCACCAAGTTCGAATTTCCAAGGTGCTACACAAGAAAATAGAAATCTGACTTCGTTATCTTCTGTACACTAGGTGATATCCCACGCGTTGCTGCGAGAATTTTTAAACAAAATTTTTAGGTGAAATTTAAAAAATAGAAACTAAGGAGATTGCATGGTAATACTCTTTTCTCATTTTGTTGACAGAGAATAATTGTTAAATGGTTGATTTTTTATGTATATCTAATGTGGGAATTCTGTAGCGTGATACTCGCAAAGATGTATATATGCTATTAGTCATAGAAAATAGGTGAGAGACATAAATTGATGGTCTAGTGGATGATGACGTGGCGTATGAGGTGATAGCTTGTATGCTTTGCAGTGGGGTGCTTCTTGAGTAAATAACTCGTGAGTGGATGACGTGGTGCGCTGAGGGTTGAGAGAAATCTAACCATAACTTGTAGTAGGTACCAATTATCTAAAGTTATACTAAGTGATACCATGCGCCTTGCTGCGAGAATTTTTAAACAAAATTTTAAGATAAAAATTTAAAATAGAAACTAAGGTGATTACATAGCAATATTCTTTTACAAATGACACTAGTATATTCATTTTATTGACAGAGAATAATTGTTTTGATATTTTATGTATATCTGATGTGGAAATTTTGTAGCGTAATACTCGTAAAGAAGTACATATGCTATTAGTCATAGAAAATCGATGAGAGACATAAATTGATGGTTTAGTAGATGATGACATGGCGTATGAGGTGATAGCTTGCATGCTTTATAGTGGGGTGCTCTTTGAGTAAATGACTCGTGAGTGGATGATGTAAGCGGATGACGTGGCGCGCTGAGGGTTGAGAGAAATCCAACCATGACTTGTAGTAGGTACCAATTATATAGCTTAATATAGTATAGTATATAGTATAGCTTATATAGATAGATATATAAATAAATTCATTGCACAAGTCAAATTTGAAGTTGAAATTTTGTGAGATGACAAAATGTTGCAATATATTTTTAAAATATATTATAAAATTTTATTATTATTCTGATAGACAATTTTGTAAAATTTGTGTTGTTTTATAATATTAGATTTGGTTCTCTAGCGAAAATCACATCATTATAGTATGCAATACATTCATTTTCTCTACATCTTTCGATCTATACAATACTATGGAGGGTGACACCTGGAAACTCGGTAAGATGTGAAAACAAAGACGTTTGGCATAAGAGGAAACTCATGAAGTGCCGCTGACACAAATTGTGCCACAATTTCTACTGATCGTGAGTGCATAAATCTCACCTTGTGTATCCCTAACTTACATAAAAAGCATTGCACCCTCTATTCCAGCGGACAACAACGAGAACATTGATGGTAATTGATTACATAGCTCAAATCAGGCCATTGTCCAAAAAAAAACTCTGATCAGGTCAATGCATGTCAACAATGATCTTTGGTCAAGCTCTTATGAAGAAAATTGCTACAAGAAATTGGTACACTCCGCATGGAGCAGAAAGCTGCATCCGTTTGAAATTACTATTCAATGTTCACTTATTTTCGTAATATTTGACCACTCATCTTATTTAAAGAATTATGGACTTGTATTCATCCATGAATTAATTTATATCAAGTATGTCTTTTGAAATATTAGCCCCGTGATGAAGATGGATCGGTAATATAGAGATAACAGAACACACAATTCTGCTAGTGCCCGTTAGACTAGTCTCATTATAAAGTTTCACTACACGGTTACTTAGACCATAAACTAGGTAAATGAGCCAAAGGTCACATACAATGAAACTCTTCCTTCTCTTCTATGCCATGTCAATACATTTAATGCCATAAAACTCCATATGATACCACAGAGACTGACCTTATAGATTTAGTTACCGCTAGGTACACAACAATACTCAAATAGTTCCTCTCTTTTAAGATTGGATACATATTTTGAAGGCCACGGGTTGACCGTCGAAGATCATTTGTCTCAACGAGTCTCTCTCTTCACTCCTCCCGTCAAAAACCGTTGCATTTCTCTCCTCCCAGCCCATCCACGAGATGAGGATGACTGTACAGTCGAACAAAACGCTTTCAGGATTCCATTGCAACCTGTTTGTGTGCTCCAGTCCAACAGTCGACGAAACTGACTGAATCAGCCGATGTCATAAGCGCTTGTGGGCCCCACCGATTCAAAACTCAGTAACAAACATCTCGGGCGAGAGTGCAGGCTAGCATAAGATGATCCGTATAGTTTCACACCCTCTAGGGAACCATAATCATCGTTGTCCTGAATGTGGTGTCCTTGTTAGTCTCTCTGCAGTCCTAGATCATCTCCCATGAGGGCACTACATACACGAAAAATACCATAATTTAAGAAAAGGGAAAGAATATGGTATCCAAAACTAGAAGTTACATATATTAGATCGGTTTTATCCCTTAGTTGAGTCTTGAAAATCAGCATGTGTGCATATATATTGTATCAAGTCGAGTTTTATGTCTTCCTGTATGCCGGTACTCGGTATTATACTTTAAGTTGTACCTTAGAAATACGCTTTCATTTTCAACCGCACTGCAACAGAATACGCCTCTCTACTCACGACACGTACTAACTGCCACAAGAAACGCCCTTTTCCCCCTAATATAAGCGGGCAAGAACAGCCTCGGACCCATCTCATCGCCCACACGCGCCGACCCGTCTCAAAACAAAATAAAAATCGGGGGCGGCGAAAACCCTCAAACCCTAATCCCTTCGCTCCCCATGGCGGACTCCGACGCCGCGCCGCCAACCCCGCCGCCGGAGGTAGTAGCCCCCGAGGAGCATCCGCAGGAGGAGGCTGCGGCGGGCGAAGTCGATCACAAGAGGAAGCTCGAGGAGGTGGCCGCCGACGCGGAGGCGAACGGCGACGGCGACGACGCCAAGAGGCCCCGCGTGGAGGGCGAGGACGACGCCGCTGCAGGTGGATCTCTCACGCCTCCCCTTCTGTATCTATCTCCGATTCTGTTTATCGCTGGCGTGGGCACTGCTGCTTCTCGTCGAAGCTTCCAGCCAATCTGATCGATTCGCGCGTTTTCTTATCTGGGATCAGGTGTTGAGCAGCAGGACGATGGATCCTCCGTGAACGTTGAGGAGCCCGCAGCCGTTGAGGACGGCAACGTTGCTGCTACCGAGGCTGTGGCTGATGGTGACAATGGCACGGTTGCTGCTTCTGAGGTGAAGCCACTCGAATCCACACCAGAAGCGGCAGCAGAAGCCCAACAGCAAGAAGGTGATGCGGCAGCTGCCTCGCAGGACATATCTCGCAAAATTGAAGTGCCCAATAGCAAGGTATATTAATCTGAGTATCTGCTTTTCTGTGAGATTCTGCTGTAACAGATGATATTAATCGAAGTGCCCAATAGCGAGGTATAACGCTAGCGAGTCCTAGGACGAACAGAGGAAATATCAGACATGGATAAGAGCATTTACTGGCGCTACTAGCTTTGACATGCTGTTCGGTGCAAGCTGATTGTGGTAATTAATGCAGGTCGGCGTCCTGATCGGAAAAGCTGGCGAGACAATCAAGAACTTGCAAAATTGCTCTGGTGCAAAGATCCAAATCACCAAGGACATTGATGCTGATTCGAATGCTCCGACCCGGTCGGTTGAACTAGTTGGAACCCTTGCAAGTGTTGATAAAGCTGAGCAGCTCATCAAGAGTGTTATAGCTGAGGTACACTAGATATGCGTATTGATTCCTTAATTTAGTTACCTTTGAGCTCTGTATTCACCCGTGCAAGTCCTAAAAATTCCCTTACTCTATTCCAGGCTGAGGCTGGTGGTTCGCCTGCTTTAATAGCGAGAGGTTTTGGAAGTGGACAGGCAGGATCAGAGCAGTTTGAGATGACAGTTCCTGATAACAAGGTTCTTTCTCAGCGTTGATGATGTAGTTATAATGTGCCAATTTGTATCTTCAACCATTACCTGTGTTCAATAGGTTGGCCTGATTATCGGAAAAGGTGGTGAGACAATTAAAGGCCTGCAAACAAGATCTGGTGCTCGTATTCAGGTGGATATGTTACTTGTTGTTTTGGCATGTCAATACCTTTACAGCTCATATATATTGAGAAGTCAAAGCTGATGAAAACTTTTGTAGTTGATACCCCAACATCCTCCAGAGGGTGTTACATTGACTGAAAGAACTGTACGTATTACTGGGAATAAGAAGCAGATTGAAGTTGCAAAGGATTTGATCAAGCAAGCTATGAACCAGGTGATGTGATCTTCCTTTGTCCTTTTTCTGTATTGTATTCATGTTTCCATTGTCAATTGATGCTAGAAGTTGGTGTGTTATTGCTTTACACGTATTCTGTGATACACTGATGATAGCTGCTAATCCGATTTTGCTTCATGATTGATCCATGTTGGTTCATGATACGGTTACTTCTGTGATGCTAGATACTGAATTTAATGTTCTTTTCCAAATCGTGGCATAAATGTTGGCATATTATTACTGTGCTTTTTTGATTGATTGATATACCTTGTTCTGAGCTGTGGGTGTCATAATATGCCTATTTTATCATGATACAACTTGTATACTAGCTTTTTGATATTTTTGAGCCAAACATGAGATTTTCTGTCATTGTTTCAATTAAACATATCCTCCTTGATAAGCGTTTTAGCTCGTATAGATGTCCCAAGTGTACATATATTTTTGGTACAAAGAAAAACATTGCTTGGCTTCAGTATTTTGCTGTTAGTATTGTAAATAGGCTATCATTTTATTGTGTTGGGATTTTTGGACCTTTGCCCTTTTTATTGAACTAAGTGTTGTTATAAACTAATCAATCTCTTCTACAATGGCCCTTTATGAAGTATCAGTCTTGATATATAGCAGGGCCTAGTTGGGCTTGAAGGTAAGTTCTTCTTAATCAGTGATCTGTTTGTGTTCTCTTTTCCGTCTTCTGATGAAAGCTAAATCAGACACCATTACTTTGTCAAGACTCAGGATGTAGAAACTTTATAAATCAATAATTCTTGTAATTTATTATCTCCTCAACCATTGTTTTTAGGAATAAATTCTTTCATGGGCTGTATGCTTGATCAGATTCAATACCTCCATGAATATTTCAATTCCTTCCCATCATCAAAATCCCTATCCTTGGCAATAAGCACTATAATTTTTTGTTGGCTTATTTGTCTTCTGGACCATGCATGCTTCCATACTTGCCCATTCTTGTTTTGACAATAAACTTTTGAGCTTTAATACATAGCTAGTGGTTTGTTTGCTTGGGAGATTTGGATAAAACTGATGGAATTCTTTATTCCACTAGCTTGACTATCCTGTACATACATTATGAGTATTTTTTTTCTCATCTGTTAGACTTGACAATAAACATCGGCATGCGTAATTCAATAAAGTGGAACACAAGATCTATGAAAGCTTTGAAGTACCATGTCAGTGGATTGTCCAATTAGCATTTTGCTAGTTATTAGATAAGATCTGACTCTGTTTAGTCACAACTGACACATCAGGTTGATTGGCTTCCAGTTTCCGTGAATTATTTTTGTTGAAGGTGCAAATTTGGAGTTGGTTGGGTATCCTAATGCAGATACAGCTAGCTTTCCTCATGGGGTCAGCGTTCATCATCCTATACATGCACCGAAGAGGGATATTGACCATTATCCCTTGACATTGCATGGTTTTTGTAGTTGGTAACTGGTAAGGCTGCCTATTGCCAAAAGGAAACAGAAACAGTATGGCATTTGAAGACTGCAACAGGTGTATTGCCATGACAAGGCTACTGCATCACCATGTCTAGGTTTGCTAAATTGAATCGTATGAGTCTGTATGCTGTCTGCGAAGCACAACTTCTATATGCTGTAGCTGAACAAGTTTTACACATCACACTTTGGTATAATACTCTTAACTAGAATGTTGGAGTAACTATAAGGAATTTGGGTTACCTAGGATTCTTAGAAGCCCAATGATGTCTCTGTTGCTATTATCATATGTGCCGTGATGCATTTAATATCAGTATTCATGTGTTTTGGATTGCTTGTATGTCTATGAGATACATCAATGTATTAAATTCTGAACTACCTTTCTTTTGGGTCCACATTTCTTGTTGCTATTTACCAAGGGTCTTGTTGAAATCCATATTATTTTATGGTCAGATACATACATCATGTTGTCCAGAAGTTTGTGGAATATCTGAGTCGTATTAATTGGATTCTGTTCTTGAACAATTTTCTTGAATGATTTAGTGATCAATGTTGGAATTCTGTTATACCCTGGCATGCTGACTTATTTTGTCACTGTTATTTTTGCTAACTGCAATGTGAACTGTCTGGTTGTCCCTTGATAATGTTCTGCAAATGCCATTTGCTTTATATTAGGTGTATTTGCTTCTATCTATTATCTTGTTATCCTTTTTGGTTACTAACATGCTTTCTTGTACAGAATTTCTCAAAGCATACAAATCAATCTGGTGGATATGGTCCTCAAGGTTATCACCCACAGGGCCATGGTGCCGCTTCTCAGTGGGGGCCACGTTCTCAAAGTCAGCCTGGCTATGGATACCCACCAAGAGGTATGCCTCCACCTCAGAACTATAACCCAACCTATGGTGGTTACCCACAGCAGGGACCACCAAGAGGCGGCATGGGCTGGGACCAAAGGCAGGGCCCTCCACCCCACCCTTCATATCAGGGTGGTTCTGACTACTACAAGCAGGGATCTCAACCATACGATGGCCAGCCACCAAGTTACCCCCCGCCAGGAAACTATAACAGTTATGGGCAATCCCAGGCTCCTGGTTATGGTCAACCTCCGTATCCCCAACATGCACCTCAACAGAATTATGGCCATGGGTATGGTGATCCGAGATACAATGCTCCGCCTCCAAACCAGTACTATGGGCAGCCACCGATGGGTCCCCAGCAAGGCTATCCTCAACAGCCAGATCCTTATGCGAGGCCTCCATACAGTGGTCCTGGACAGTGGGCGCCCAGAGGTGCTCCAGCTGCAGACGGCTCTTACCAGGCACCACCGGCTGCATCTTATGGGCCACCATCCCAGCAACCTCCTGCTTATGGCCAAACATATGGTGCAGCGACTGGACCTGATGGTTATGCTCAACAGGGTTACCCGCAACAGGGTGGGCAAGCACCAGCGCCTTATGGTCGCCCGCCGGTGTAGGCGCTGACGCCGGAGACGGACCAGATGTCGTAGGTTTGGTCCGGGATCCCTTCGTTCTCGATCATACCGTCCCCGTCCCGGTCGAACTGGTCCATGTACGCCATGGCCACGTACACCGCCGGCCACGCCGCCGCCGCGAACGCCGCGTTGCCGGTGGCCACGGCGTCGCGGTACACCTGGAGCACGAACTTGGGGTTGAGGTCCTTCCAGCGCGCCGGGTCGTGGAGCATGTAGGCGTTCAGCTCGAACCAGGGGTCGTTGAGGCCGACGTCGTGAGGCACGGCGCCGAGCACCTTGCGCGGCGCGGCGGCGCCGTCGAGGGTGCGGTGCGGGCGCGGGTCGTGGAGGAGCACGGCGCGGGCGAAGTCGCGCTGCAGGCTGAGCTCGAGCTCCGGGAAGAGGGAGAGCAGCGCGAAGGAGGAGTAGAAGTGCACGTCGTAGGTGTTGTACATGTTGTACTCCATGCCTTCCATGTACAGGAACTGGCCCACGTTCTCCGCGCCGCCGGGGAGCAGCGCCGCGCCGAACGCCGCCGCCGCGTGCGAGTGCTCCGTCGCCGACGCCATGGCGCGCACCACGCCGTCCACCGCGCTGCCGTCCCCTCAGCAAGGCGCGCAGCAAGGTGGCTATGCGCAGTACCCTCAAACCCAGCCAGCATATGGTGATCAAGCAGCCCAGGCCAATGCCAACTATGGCTACCAGGGAGCTCCAGCAGATCCCAACTATGGAAGTGCCTACCCACAGTCAGGATATGGTGCTCCTGCTCCAGCAGCTGGTCAGGCTGGTTATGCTTCTGCACCAGCGGCTGGCCAGCCTGCATATGGCCAGGCAGGATACACCCAGCCACCTACAAACCCTCCAAGTTATGATCAGTCTGCAGCAGCACCAGCTCAAAGTGGATATACTGCACCTGCCGCAAATCCACAGCCTGCTCCAGCAAAGGGCGTGTCGCCACAGCCTGCTGCTGCTGGATATGCTGGTGGGCAGTGGACTGCGTGAGTTGATCTCGGAAACTTCACTGACAGCATAATCTTGTGGGTTACCTGTTCCAATGTGTGGATCTTTTGGATGTCTCTGTGATGCAATGGGCAGTGCTCGAGTTTTGTTATCTGAAAGAAATTGTAACCCCCCAAGTTGTAATACTTGCATCGCTGTAGTAGTACCTAGTAGTCTGTCTGGTTAAGGTGATTTCAAACATCCTACTCAGTTTTAAGAGAACCTTTGTTTATTATTTTGCTGGTTTTCGAGCAATTTCTGGATCCCTCGTCTTATGTTTCGCTTTGTGTGGTGTTGGTTGGGGAGAAATATTGGTGTGTGGTTACCCTTTCTGTTATGTGGTTCGTGGAAAGTTGAGTCTCTTGCCTCGAATGGCAATGCTTGGAAGTGGATAATCTAATCTTGAAAGAGCCATGCGCTGGTTCAAAATCGCTCGCTTTGTGAGTAGCTTTTGTTGGTAGCAGGTTTCTATTTCTGCCTGCGCTCGACTATCGTTGATTACATGCTATTTATGTGGTCTCGAGAATTTGGACATCGGCGTGACTGGAATTAGGAACTTTATAATTTGGACATTCGGCCAAGTGATTAGGAAGTATAAAATCTGGACAATAGGCGAAATGATTAAGATGTTTATAATTTCAATAATATGTTTTCTATTTGTCTATTATAGAATTCCAGCGACAGATATTCTGGCAGATCAGAGGGAGGATAATGTAGATTTTCTTATGCTGGTGACACCATTTGCCTGATGATGTTGTAGATGGCCCAAATGTATCCCTTGGGCTGCTTCTCCTCCGGCAGCCTCAGCATGCTCGCCACCTTCTCGAACTGCGCCTGCCCCACGGCGGCGTCCGCCGGTGACTCCTCCGCCGCCGCCACCTCCACCCCCGCCACCCTGAGGTCCCTGTGGAGCTCCGGCGGTGACAGCGCCCACTGCATCGCCCAGATCCCGAGCGGCCGCATGTAGTGCAGCGACCGGTAGCCGCCGTCCTCCGTCCAGGCCTCCGGCGTCTGGAACGCGTACCCGAAGCCGTCCCGGCCCCAGGCGGCGGCGTGCGCGCCCTTGGCCGTCCGGAACGCGGCCTCGGCCATGCCCTCGTGCACCATGGCCGCCGCCACCGCATAGGTCACCCCGGGCCACACCTCCTTGGACTGCGTCGACGACGCGTCCACGCCGCCGTCCGGCCGCATCCCGTTCACCGCCCCGACGGCGCCGCCCTTCACCCTCATCACGTTGTAGTCCAGCACCGTCCCCAGCGCGCTCCGCGCCTTTTCTTCCTCCACCACCGGCTCCAGCCCGCAAGCCCGCGCGTACCACTGCCCGGCCATCTGGTCCGCCATGATCGACGAGCTCGTCGCGCCGCCGCTGTTGTCGTAGTTGAAGTACGCCCCGTTCCACAGCTCGCCGTCGTACACCCGCCTCGCCCTCTCGTACCTCCCCTGGAAGTACGCCGCGGCGGCGCGGTCGCCCACGACGCGCGCCATGGCGGCGGCGGCCTGCAGCGCCGCCACCCAGATCCCGCCGGTGTAGGCGCTGACGCCGGAGACCGACCAGATGTCGTAGGTCTGGTCCGGGATCCCCTCGTTCTCCACCATCCCGTCCCCGTCCCGGTCGAACTGGTCCATGTACGCCATGGCCACGTACACCGCGTCGGCGGTGCACGGCGCGTCGAGCGAGAACGCCCCGGAGGATGAAGCAAACCTGGCCTTCTTCGGAGGCTGTCCGTCTGTCGGTTGCATTTCTTTGGTAAGTTGTTCCCAGTTCATGATAACAAAAAATTGTGTTTCTTGAAAGGCTGATGATGATTTGTTTGATCATTTGCATGCTGATGATGATCGCAGTTACCTGTCCAGATGGTGCCTCCAGCGTTAAGGTAGTAGAGCTCGTTGAACAGACCAACTGGATACCTGAAACCAAAAGTTCAGTGTTTCAGACCAAAACAATTATCCAGTCACGCTGGATTGGTCTGATTGAGCTCTCACCATTCAGGCAGCCTTTTGTCTTGCAGGATCGGCATCTGCCACTCCTCGATCTGGGATTCCCAGTTCATATGCTCTGCGGACACGACGATGTCAAACAATCATCAGAGTGAAATCTCTCTCTTTGCACTAATTTTTTTTTGAACGAACCGCACAAGACAGTGCCTGTTCAGTCAGAAAATGAGGCTCACCAAGAAGAGCATCATGAGCCAGCTGCTCTGCAGCTGCGTCGGCGTCAACGCCATAGAACTTGGTGTACCTCCTGCAGCAGCCACAACAACCCCATGCCATGTCAGTAACATGCCTCTGGGCTCTGGCCATTGCAGGGTCAGCAAGATGCGGCGCACTCACCTGTGGTACGTCGTCCCGGCGGGGAACTTCACGTCGGGGCACGCCCAGGCCAGCGACAAGGACACCACACGCGTGGCCCCCGCCGGCACGGCCGTCGACGCCGCCACCGCCGCCCCGACGGACGACCCGGGCTTCGACGCCGCCGTCAGCGCGTTGCCGGCGCCGGCGTGGCCGAACGAGCCGTGCTGTTGCAGCAAACGGGTTCGTAGTGTCAGAAATTCAGTGCGCAAGATAGATTTCAGAGTTCAGCGATGGACAGACGGATGGGCGTTCCTACCTTCTTGATCTGGTTCCACATGTCCGTCGCCGTGAAGCCGCCGGAGCTGGACGGGCCCATCGTGAACGACGGGCAGACGCTGACACTGACGTCATCCGTCTCCTGAGACGCGATCGCGAACGTCACCGGAGGATGCCCGCCCGCCGTTCTGCATTGGCGTCAGCGTCAGCGTCATCTCTAGCATGTGCATTTACATAAGCGCAAGAGCATGGTGTAACGATGGAAGATCAAACACACCTGTGGTGGAGAAGAACGCCACTGACGCCGTCCCGATCTCTGAAAAACACGAAGCAGAGAAGGCGGTGTGAGTGCTTGCTGCTACATTGCATCAGCTGAACGTGAGGATAAACACAATGCTATGTCCATTACTTCATTTTGGAGTTGCTGTGGTTCCCGGTCAGTTCTGATTTCCCACCAACTGAGTTCTGCAAGACGATCAAATCAAAGTTCAGGTGTTTCATCAAAGATTTAATCCCTTTGTACTGGAGAACAAGCAAGGTTGTTGGTTTGCACTTACAGCCCAGGTGAAGAGCAGTGTCACATCTGCAGGTGTGCTCCCAGAGTTGTGCACCTGAAACTCTAATGTCAGCGGTACTGGTAAACAAGCTGCAGCTAAATTCGAGTCATTGCATTGCATGAAGCAGAAACAAAAGAATAAGAAAATAAATTGTACCGTAAATGTGAAAACCGCAGATGGGAAGCTGCTCTCTTTGTAGTTGTGAGGGATGAAGGGTGATATCTGACGGCAGGTGATCTTGATATCAGGGTCAGGCTCGCCTGCATTGGGATTTTCAAACATCTTCATCTATTTGACATGATTTGAAATCATTGCTCTTATTTAAATCTAAAGCTGTAAGTGCTGCCATTAGTTTACCATCATATACTGTCCATGATCTTGGAAACAGGGCGTGGTAAGTGCATTTGTCCTCCTTCAGCTTCCAGTCCCAAGATCCAATACCGGCTTTACCAACTCCCCTGTAAAATTAAATTTGCACGATGCTTGACCATGATACCTCTTGCCTATTCAGATGCATACAGATAAACATGTTAGGATTTCACTGCTTACTTTAGGAGATCCGCAGTTGGCGCAGACAATACTGTGGAGTACTTCTTCCCATTAGGCCGTGAAATGAATGCCTAGTTACGAAAATAGTAGCCATCAGAATTTGTTTACAGTTAAGTGAAACTGGGCATTGCAAATAATGAATGGAGTTGTAGAATGATTACTGAAAACTGATTTGCCAGGATAGGTTTCTCTTCATTTGTCACTGGAAATATCTGAAATTGCTGAAAGTACCCTCTGTAGCTTCTTCCTATGCTTCCTGCACTGATAAATGGAACTAGTGTGAACAAATTGTCTTTCATGAGTCATCTAACCTTCAGTTAGCTATAGACAAACTTTATATTTCATAAAAAACATGAACAAACTTTATACTAGTTCTCACCACGGTAAGTTTAAGGTAATACATATAGCTGATTTGTGCCTATACAAATATTGAACTTAGCTTCTCTAGGATTTAAACATAAAAGGCTGAGAACACTGACCCTAGACCGCCGAGCGGTACTCCACGGTAGCAATTATCCATCCACTTTTTGAGTGGATCATAAACTCTAGCCTTTAGAAAAAGTGAGAAAAAAAATTTAAAGTTTAGTTACAGGATAGCATTGTTTGGTGATGTTTCAACAATTGAAAGACACTAAAACGTTGGTTTCAGAAAACAAAAAAACACAACCATAAAGTTTGATGATAAAAGTGTAACTCACTCTGCCTTTTGCGCTTTCTTGAACTTGCAATAGCAATACTTTGACAATCAAGGGCACCTACAATGCCACCATAACATGGTTGGTGTTAGCCTAGAAAAGGAGTAGGTACAGTTATTGCTAAACGTGGTCAGTGGTACGTGTTGATATGATTAACTAAGCCAAATTAATCAATTGCATTCTACTATCAGAAGTACACTTGCTAATTCAGTAGAATATGACAATAGAGATGAGGGCTCTATGTTTAGCATTTTATTAGAGAAGTAGGAAAGAGCCAAGTTAACTACTTCAATTTGGCACCATGCGAAAAAGAAAGACAAATGGCAGTACAACTTACAATTGACATCACATCATTCATGGTCATGCTAAACATTGCAACCTTCTTGCCTTCATCGTCAAATCTCCTCTGCCAAGTCCTCGATGGAGGTTGTGAACAATCCATGTGCTTGAGCACCTGAAGTAAGAACAGTCATGTGAGACTGGTTTGCTTGCTGAAGACAGAACTGGTTGAAGCAATCAAGAATATACTCGCAGACGATAGGCCCGAAATAAAGTTCTAGAGCAAAGATTCGAAAGCCATTTGAAAGAAAAGTCCGAGAACACAAACTGATAGGTCCCGTTGGAATAAAGGGAAGAAGAGACGAAGCTTTTGAACAAAAGATCATACAACAGAGTAGCGTTTCAGATGGTACCTTTGCTTGCTCCAACTCTGCACTTCCCATGTCAGTTGTGGTTGGGTTGAAGCTGAGCAGCAATCAAGGTTCTGTAGACAGACAATCACAAGCACAAAAACCTGAATAATCCCAAGAAACAGCAAAGCCTGAATGCAGAGGAATCAACCCAAAACATGCACTCCAGGCATCCATGGACAGGAATCATCCGGAAACAACGAAGGAGGAAGGAGAGCGATACCTGAACCTGAAACAACCCGGGTCGCCGAACTCTTTCAGAAACGCGCCCAGCTTTGCGTTTTTATACGACCCCCACCAGGGATAAAGCAATGGTCAGCACGGGGGTTCTTGTTGTTGGCATCATTTTTTTTTGACAGGTGTGGGTTCCTTCTGTCCAATGGAAAAGTCGGCAAGCAGGTCAGACGTCAGGGGTGGTTGAATGAGTAATGCTATATGTATATCGTGATAATGTCCTTTTGCCCTCTTCAGTAAGGATATTTAGCCGGCTGACAACGCCGCTTCTCAAAAAAAATTTAGCCGGCTGATAACTACTGTGGGCGGCCCCGCGGTGGCCTGCAGCAAGGGATTTTTCTTCACCTTATGACGCTGCTCAAGAAGAGACAGGTGGAGGTATCAAGAAGACACATGGCTCGTCAGGCAATATCATCAGGAATTCAGAATAAGAATAACAGCGTTCTGAAATCAGGAGGCGGAAGCAGTTTTTATCCGTGAGTCGGAATAAAAGGGTTTCTGGAGAGAAAAAAAATGAAGGGCAACCAACCATAGAAGCCAAGCATCCATCCATGGTGACTTTGGTGGCTGCTGACTCGTCAGAATCAGAATATCACCAAAACAGTGTTCTGAAACTGAAGACCTGGCGTGTCAAAAATAAATAAATAAAAAGAAAGAAACTGCAGACCAGTGCAAGTAGGGCAATGCATTTCCTTTTTCCATGAGTTGAATTCAGTGCTAGGCCCTCTTCACATGTTTAGAAATGGACAAGAATATTTTAGAGTGTCCACTAGCTGGCAGCCACACCGGAAGTCCTGCACACATGTTTCCTACTAGTCAGTCTTCCAGAAAGTCTCAACGTAGGCAGCCGGAGAAATATACACCATTCTGTGGTTCCGATCGAGAAGTTTGCTCCCTCAGGGAAACTAAACACCTGCATGCGTGATGTCGACGTGCCGTCTAGAAGCAGCAGCTCATTTGCTCCATGGAATCCACGTACTGTTGCTCATGGATTTCTAGGATTGAGGACGACGATGACTGCTCAGGTGAACATGGAATTGTGTTGTGAAACTGGAGTGCCCAAACACCGTGTCTCTTCCATTCTTGAAACTGACCGTACATCTATCCATGGAGACATGCTTGGAGATATGGCCTAAATGCCTAGTGCTTGGACAGTTGGATGACAGGGCTTTGTGGTAGTATCTCTATCAGCATACTTTTCCACCCTAAAAGTTTGAAAAGTCTAATTCAATGGATTAACGATCTACTCGCAAAAAAAAAATGGATTAACGATCTGCTGGTCATCCATTATTTGGGAAGATCTTTTGAACTTGACATTTGGCACTTTTCTTAATTTATTGGTCTTGTCCGAAAGGAATAATAGGACACGTGCATCCCAACAAATTTGGGAATCGGGACGTGTACACCAATCACAAGTTTTTGCACATGAGCAAATACATTTGGGAGAAAGGACCATATCCTATCCCCCGACAGTGTGTTTACAGTTACAGGAGCATAACATGCCAATGCATAGATCCTAGAGGATCGATGCTTGCAATATGGCTGCAGAGGCCGAGATTTTGGATTTTTTTTTTGCCCTGCAGAGCCTGTGTAGTTGGTATTATTAATTGTTTGTTATTAGAGACAAAGGAAATGTCTACAGGATCGATACTACAAAATGGTGACTTTTTTAGAATAAGCTCGCATGATTCACGTGTTTTTTTTTGTATTAAAAACGGTACAGACGCAGATGTATTTGGAATCGACCTCCTTACAATATTCGTTTTGCAAGCATCCATAAGACTCCCTGTCATGTGCGGTGTAGATCTCAATGCATATGTTGGAGT
The DNA here is from genome assembly GCA_900205405.1 of Echinochloa crus-galli. NCBI lineage: Eukaryota > Viridiplantae > Streptophyta > Magnoliopsida > Poales > Poaceae > Echinochloa > Echinochloa crus-galli. The sequence continues at coordinate 900,887 of OAMR01000160.1, read as the reverse complement.
ACTTAATACGGAGTAGATATATATTTTGAATCATCTTGAGTCACTCTGACAACAAGAAGGTGAACACGACCCAACAAATACGGGACGTTTGCTTGTAAATTCATTTATTTATTATACTAGCAAAGGTGTCCGTACGTTGCTACGGATATAGACCACATAGATATATGTTAAGAGATTTAACCCGTCCTTATTCATGTAGATTTCTTTTTTCTTCTCTCTCATGCTTAAATTTAATTTCAGCATATTGTACATAATTTGATCATTTAAAACTTGTATTTGGTCTCTCTAATGGACATGATTATGAAAATCGATACGTGAGGCCCACTTGTCACCATTGTGAGAGGAAAGGACCAAACAATCCTTATCGAGAGATTTAACCAGCCTGATCCATATAGATTTCTTTTTTCTTTTCTCTCACGCTTAAATTTAATTTCAGCGTACTGCACTTGTATTTAGTCTGTGTAATGGATGTAATTCCATCATATTTTAATTGTATTTGGTCTCTATAATGGACGTGATTATGAAAACAGATACGTAAGGCCCACCTGTCAGTATGGTAAGCAGTGGCGAAGCCAGGATGGAGAGCTAGGGGGCTCTCCTTCTTCTTCCTCACTCCTTCCTTCCTTCCTTCTTCTTCTTCCTTCTTTTTCTTCCTCTTCCTTCTTCTTCCTCCTCGAAATTTCTAGGGGGGCTTGGGGGGCTGCCATGAGAGCCAGGGCGGTAGGGGGGGCTCCAGCCCCACCCGACCCACCGCTGGCTCCGCCCCTGATTGTAAGAGAGAAGGACCAAACAATCCTTGCTTTAGTATTAATAAAAAAAAAGAAGAAACAACTCAGCCCCCTCTTTGAATTTCTGCCAATGATTACATTCCTAAAAGAACATTCACCTGGACTAACGCACGTAACCTGATACCCATCGCTTGTACTCGCGGCCACGCCACCGCCCACGGCTGCCATGGAGCCACTTCTCATGTGATTGAGTCCCAAAATCCCAATGCAATGAAAATTTAATTTTCTTTTTCATCCTCAACGTGATTTGCCAATGCAACAGATTCCTCTCGTTCTCTCATTCTTAATTTCCCTCTCTCTCGAAATTCCCCTGGTCAGATGACCGCAGAGAGAACACTGGATTTTCCTTTCCTATCTCCTCTTGTAGTCTTGTCCCATGGAGCTCGCATGATGCAGCCGGCCGCTGCAGACCGCTCCTGCGCAAAGCTGATTCATTCTCTCCATGCAATGAGAAGAACCTGCTTCGCTCGGCTCCAGACTGTGTACGTGCTTCTGCGGGCACTTGTAGCAAGGTGTAGGCATGCATGCAGATGCTCGAGATGGCCGGACGCCACGTGGGTTGTGACCACGGACGCGGAACGGCCAGGCAGCTTCAATTTCGGCCGGCGTCGCGAGCCCATGCGCAAGGCCAGGCCGATCGATTCATTAAACACCTCGTGTTGTCCGTCTTCCCGCCTGTTGTTGCTTCTTTGCATGATTCAGTGGTTAATTTCCATGTTCGGCGAGCGACGTGTTGGAGCCGCGCTAATGCACCGTAGGGCGGAGTTTAGGGCTGGGCGATGGAGTGCCGCGTGTGTCGCTTCTGGCACCGACGACGTTGACGAAGATGCACTTATACGACGTCGATGATTCCAGCTAGCTACCTAGCTTCTGGCGCCGCTGCCCTGCGTAGCTGCTAGGCTCGTTAATTCGTCTCTACTGCCATTGTTCGGGTTTTACATGTACCAATTCGATTCGACGAGCCTCTCCAAGTGGATATCATCAATAATCGTCTCACCTCATCATCTGCCCAGGGTGCCACCGATTCGATTCATCAACATGCTAAAAAGAAGAACACGGGGATATGATGGGCCCTCGAAGATGAGGAGGCCTTCTCTGTTTCGTTGCACGTAGTGTCCACGAGCAGACAGACATGCAGGCGCCGGTGCCGCTACATCCTCTTCCGTGTGGTGAGCAATCCATAGACATCGAGGAGACGACATCGGTCGAAGACTGGCGGCTAATTAGGAACAATCCTTGCTTTATAATTAAAATAGAGATTGGATTGGATGGCGCAGGAGGAGTTCCAGGCGTGCGCGACAATACAACCAGGGGCACGTCGTTTATTTGCACTCGGATTGCAGCGAAACTTGCAAACTTGGTTTATTAGGAAAGAGAGAAGGCTAATAAAGAGGCCCGCACCAGTGTAATAAAAAAGATACGGAGGGGGATCCTTTCATATATTATGGAGAAGATTAGGGGGGTTTTCGTAAAATTATGACGTACCGCGGAAACAATCCTTGCTTTATAATTAAGGTAGAGACTTAGAGATGGTGCACAATCTTGTTCCCATTAGCTCAAAACAAATAAAATAATACCTTTTTTTAGTTATCAAAACAAAAAGATACTTAAAAAGGCAAAACGAAAAGGAGCACACTTGCATTGCATCTTGGCATCTTGCCACATTGGGCCGAAGGGCATTACCCCGGTTCGACGAGCCCGCGGAGTGCGAGGCCCATTATACACGCACGGCCTGGCACACGACGTGTCCTGCCTGTTGCTGCGGGAGGCGGGCCAACGAACATGTCGGCGTTGGCTCTCTCTCTACATCACCTTGGCGGCTTAGCCCCCCAACTTGGACAGATAAAAAATGGGGCTCGACCGAGAGGGAAGCCGACAGAGCTCAGCCTGCGCCTCAACTACACAAGCAGGTAAAGCAAAGACACCGCCCGGTAACATGTTCATATATGCACGGAATTTCCAAGACTACGCTGAGCTCTTCCTATTTAAGGTGGGGAACTACTTCATCCGCCGCCGAGGTGGTGCTAGCGCAGCGCACCAACGGGCCGCTCGGTAGCGCGGCCCATAACTACAGCAGGCCCATTATTGCGGCCCAGCGGCATGTAGTTGTGCCTGAGGTAAAACCTCATGGCGAGAGCAGTGTGGACGCCGCCGCCGCCGTCGTCACGGTCCTCGAGCTCGTCCTCAACGTCGTCGTCGTAGTCGCCTTCATCTTGGGGCCAGACACAAGTCGTCGATGTCGAGGACAAGTCTTGAATGTTGCTTGGACAGGAAGTGGAAGTGGCATCGCCGTGACACGACTCCAAGCCGGACGGCGTCACGGGGGCTGAGCTTCTTTACGATAGAGACAAGGATGTTGCTGGGTAGCTTGGATACAGGCCGGATTTTTTGACGGAAAGGCCAACTCACCTTGAGGCTTGAACAACTACGTACTGCTTCTCCTCAAAAAAAGAAAAAAACGAACTACGTACTGCTGCTTCGATCAGTTCTTGACTTCTTGATGAATGGGGAGCTTGGCTTCTGGCAGGTTTTATTAGGCCGGTTTCAGACTCGCTACAGTCACGGGTTCTTGGTCGCTACAATGCACCCGGTTAGGATATACTGTATCGCCAAGGAGCTCATGGTGTAGTGGCAAAGGTCACTAGCTAGAAGGCTCCCACCCAGGGTTCAAATCTTGGTCTCCCTTGGAGTGTTTTCTTTAAAAAAAAAGGATATACTGTGTCTTTTTTCTTGTTTTGTCTATTGCTCTCTTCTTTCGGCCGACGGCCTGGAACAACGTTGTAACTAGGTGATTATCGAAAACTTTTTCAGATCATAAACTTTTATGCTACTTTTGAATGATAATACATACATCTAATGAGTAGAAAATGTGTACCAAGCTAGTAGAGGCTATATTTTTTTTATAACTAACTATGAAAGTGAGGTAAAAATAAATTTATTTTCCCATCAGCCAATTTCAAATTTTATAAATTTCCATCATCTAATTTTCAGATTTAAATTCACGTTTGAGAATTCAAGGTGATGTGCACATGAGAGAAATACCAATTAAACTCAGCCGGGTAGGCAAAGACCGTCCCGAAAATCCCCGAACCCCGGCCCCGCCCTGACACTAGGTTACGTAACCCGTTGGAATTGCCTGGGCCATACACGGCTGTCAGGCCGACCTGAAATATCAATTAATATATTTTAGTGGGTTTCTAGTGCATCTTAGTAGGAGGTGATGATGTGGCTTCATGAGAGATAAGAGAAATCTTTAGTGGGTACCAATTATATGGTTATATAGATTCCAGAGTTCTGCATTCTCAACGAAACACGTGCAAGCTAAAAAAAATACAGACAGGAAAAGAAAAGAGATAAAAAAACGAAACACGTGGACCGATAAAGGGGCTATCTAAAAAAAATACAGAAAGGAAAAGAAAAGAGATAAAAAAACGAAACACGTGGACCGATAAAGGGGCTATCTAAAAAAAATACAGAAAGGAAAAGAAAAGAGATAAAAAAACGAAACACGTGGACCGATAAAGGGGCTATCTAAAAAAAATACAGAAAGGAAAAGAAAAGAGATAAAAAAACGAAACACGTGGACCGATAAAGGGGCTATCTAAAAAAAATACAGAAAGGAAAAGAAAAGAGATAAAAAAACGAAACACGTGGACCGATAAAGGGGCTATCTAAAAAAAATACAGAAAGGAAAAGAAAAGAGATAAAAAAACGAAACACGTGGACCGATAAAGGGGCTATCTAAAAAAAATACAGAAAGGAAAAGAAAAGAGATAAAAAAACGAAACACGTGGACCGATAAAGGGGCTATCTAAAAAAAATACAGAAAGGAAAAGAAAAGAGATAAAAAAACGAAACACGTGGACCGATAAAGGGGCTATCTAAAAAAAATACAGAAAGGAAAAGAAAAGAGATAAAAAAACGAAACACGTGGACCGATAAAGGGGCTATCTAAAAAAAATACAGAAAGGAAAAGAAAAGAGATAAAAAAACGAAACACGTGGACCGATAAAGGGGCTATCTAAAAAAAATACAGAAAGGAAAAGAAAAGAGATAAAAAAACGAAACACGTGGACCGATAAAGGGGCTATCTAAAAAAAATACAGAAAGGAAAAGAAAAGAGATAAAAAAACGAAACACGTGGACCGATAAAGGGGCTATCTAAAAAAAATACAGAAAGGAAAAGAAAAGAGATAAAAAAACGAAACACGTGGACCGATAAAGGGGCTATCTAAAAAAAATACAGAAAGGAAAAGAAAAGAGATAAAAAAACGAAACACGTGGACCGATAAAGGGGCTATCTAAAAAAAATACAGAAAGGAAAAGAAAAGAGATAAAAAAACGAAACACGTGGACCGATAAAGGGGCTATCTAAAAAAAATACAGAAAGGAAAAGAAAAGAGATAAAAAAACGAAACACGTGGACCGATAAAGGGGCTATCTAAAAAAAATACAGAAAGGAAAAGAAAAGAGATAAAAAAACGAAACACGTGGACCGATAAAGGGGCTATCTAAAAAAAATACAGAAAGGAAAAGAAAAGAGATAAAAAAACGAAACACGTGGACCGATAAAGGGGCTATCTAAAAAAAATACAGAAAGGAAAAGAAAAGAGATAAAAAAACGAAACACGTGGACCGATAAAGGGGCTATCTAAAAAAAATACAGAAAGGAAAAGAAAAGAGATAAAAAAACGAAACACGTGGACCGATAAAGGGGCTATCTAAAAAAAATACAGAAAGGAAAAGAAAAGAGATAAAAAAACGAAACACGTGGACCGATAAAGGGGCTATCTAAAAAAAATACAGAAAGGAAAAGAAAAGAGATAAAAAAACGAAACACGTGGACCGATAAAGGGGCTATCTAAAAAAAATACAGAAAGGAAAAGAAAAGAGATAAAAAAACGAAACACGTGGACCGATAAAGGGGCAAGCTAAAAAAAATACAGAAAGGAAAAGAAAAGAGATAAAAAAACGAAACACGTAGACCGATAAAGGGGCAAGCGAACTCCATCAGGCTCCGACCGAGACCGGAACCTGATAGAGCTCAAGCGTGCACCCTTAACGGCACACACAAGCAACTCAGCCGGGTAGACAAAGACCGTCCCGAAAATCCTCGAACCCCGGCCCCGCCCTGACACTAGGTTACGTAACCCGTTGGAATTGCCTGGGCCATACACGGGTGTCAGGCCGACCTGAAATATCAATTAATATATTTTAGTGGGTTTCTAGTGCATCTTAGTAGGAGGTGATGATGTGGCTTCATGAGAGATAAGAGAAATCTTTAGTGGGTACCAATTATATGGTTATATAGATTCCAGAGTTCTGCATTCTCAACGAAACACGTGCAAGCTAAAAAAATACAGAAAGGAAAAGAAAAGAGATAAAAAAAACGAAACACGTGGACCGATAAAGGGGCAAGCTAAAAAAAATACAGAAAGGAAAAGAAAAGAGATAAAAAAAAACCTAACACGTAGACCGGTAAAGGGGCAAGCGAACTCCATCAGGCTCCGACCGAGACCGGAACCTGATAGAGCTCAAGCGTGCACCCTTAACGGCACACACAAGCATCTCAGCCGGGTAGGCAAAGACCGTCCCGAAAATCCTCGAACCCCGGCCCCGCCCTGACACGAGGTTACGTAACCCGTTGGAATTGCCTGGGCCATACACGGGTGTCAGGCCGACCTGAATATCAATTAATATATTTTAGTGGGTTTCTAGTGCATCTTAGTAGGAGGTGATGATGTGGCTTCATGAGAGATGAGAGAAATCTTTAGTGGTACCAATTATATGGTTATATAGATTCCAGAGTTCTGCATTCTCAACGAACACGTGCAAGCTAAAAAAAATACAGAAGGAAAAGAAAAGAGATAAAAAAAAACGAAACACGTGGACCGATAAAGGGCAAGCAAAAAAAACGAAACACGTGGACCGATAAAGGGGCAAGCTAAAAAAATACAGAAAGGAAAAGAAAAGAGATAAAAAAACAAAACACGTAGACCGATAAAGGGGCAAGCGAACTCCATCAGGCTCCGACCGAGACTGGAACCTGATAGAGCTCAAGCGTGCACCCTTAACGGCACACACAAGCAGGTGAGGCGTAAGACAAACAGACCACCGGTAACATGTTCAAGTGTGTAAGGAATTTCAAAAATTGCGCTGAGCTCTCCATATTTAAGGTGAGCAGCGGCTTCATCGACGGCCGAGGTGGGATTATTCTCCCAGCGCAGGCAGCCGCACCACACCCGCCAGCGCGCGTGCTAGTGCACCGCACTAACGGGCCGAATGGGCCGACGTCTTACTCGCTAGCGCGGCCCACAGTGGCCAGCTTACTCCAGGCCCATTATTGCGGCCTAGCGACATGTAGTTCTGATCCGATCCGATCCGTGTTCTGCCTGCCGCGTCCTTTCTCTTGACGAGAATCGCAGCGGCATATCTCGTATTCCGTTTCAGGAGATCATTGTCTCGTTGCATACATGGCCGTAACTAAAGTGTGCAGGCCGGCCTCAAGAGCTTGGGATGTCCTGGCCATTGTATTCCTGATCTCACTGTGTTGGGTTACTCGCAAAGGCTCACATTATGGGAATGGCTGCGGCGCACTGACGCAACAGGAACTTGGATATCTCCCTCTACCTGCACCTAAAGATCGAACCGATCATTGAGGCTACGTTCCACGCTTAGGTCTTGTTTAGATACAAAATTGAGAGTGCGAATTTGGGAGTTTGGGTCACGTTGTAATCATTACGTCACTGTAGCATTTCGTTTGTATTTGCGAAAAATTATCATAAAATTGATCCGTTTACCATTTGATCCGGAGGGTGTAGTTTTCGTGGGGGCCACGTCGCTATAATTACGAAAGGGAAAGGACCAAAATTACTGTGCCTTTGGAGAGGATGGCAAGCAGTAACTCCGCGCTGTAATTTCGGATCGGCGCGTGAGCTGGATGGAAACTGAGGCCGCGGGATTCGGGTTTCAGTTTAAATACGACAGATACGTATATGGCGTGCCGCCTATTGCTTTGTCCTCTGTTTGTTTTATAAAAGCCAGGCGCCTCCATCCCCTTCACGGCCTTTAAAGCTCGTCTCCCACCAAACTTGTCCCAACCACAAAGCCAAAGGTCGTCTTCTTCTTCCTCTCTCATGGACATGAGAGACCTCCAAGTCCTCTCTCTCCATGGCATAGGAGGGACCTCCAAGTCCTGGCTCTCTCTTGCGATGAGAGAGGAGCCATGTGAGCCTTGTTCCTCCCTCATGGACATGAGAGACCTCCAAGTCCTGGCTCTCTCTTTCCATGACAGAGGAGAGGCCTCCAAGTCCTGGCTCTCTCTCTCCATGACAGAGGAGAGGCCTACAAGTCCTGATTCTCTCTTGGCATGAGAGGGAGAGACAGGAGGTCTCAATACAAGTCCTGATTCTCTTGCCATCCCATTAGAGGGAGAGACAGGAGGCTCAAGGGCTGATTTTGATGAGGATTTCCCTTTGTTGGCCCAAGAAAGAAGTGGTGGTATGTGATTCTGCTGTTTCCCTCTTCTTTGCAAAAGAATAATAGGATTTCTTGAATTTCCTCTTTGCGAAAGTTGTATTTGCAGGCATCATGAACCAAGCCCCGATTTGGGCTCGCATCATGCGTGGAAGAACGCAACGGCCCGGCGGTTTGCCCGCACCGCTGGCCAGGCGTCCCTGGGTTGGCTCGGTCGCTCCCCGGTCGGTGCCGGTGGCACGCAACTGCCCGGCGAGGCGCACCGACCCATCCGGTCCGTCCGGCTTGCTTGCTCGCCTCTTCCTCGGAGGTCGAGGCGTAAAAGGCACCTCTACTCGCCTCGCCCCCTTCCGCAAGAAGGAAGACGCGTTGATCGCCATCTCCCCCGAGTCCCCGACCTCGAACCCTAGATCGCCTCGCTCTCTCGAGCTCGCGTGGAGATGGCCGTCCCCCTACCCCCTCCGTCCTCGCCGTCCCCCTTCGCTTCCGCGAAGAAGGCGGCCGCTCCGCGCCGCTCCTCCTCCTCCTCGCCCGCGGGTTCGGCGATGAAGACGCCCGCCTCTTCTCCGGCCGCCAAGGCCCGATCTGCCCCGCCATCGCCCGCCGGCACCAAGTTCTCCCTCCTCGCGGGCGGCACCAGGTCGGCCCCTCCTTCCCCCCTCTCCACCAGGTTCGCTGTGAAGCACTACCCGCCCGCCAGCTCCCCGAGGTACCAACGCATCTCCTATCCCTGTCGCCCACTCTTGGGTTGTCAACTCGTATTGATCTGGGCTGTTTTCTGTGCAGATCTGCAGTACTGAGCCCCAGCAAGTCGGGAAGGATTTCTCTGAAGAACATCTTCACGTCGCCACCAGCGTCGGAATCCTCCAAGTCCTCGTGAGTACACAAAATCCTCTGGAAATGATTGGAGCACAAATTTTTCCCTGCTATGGGTAGACCATGAAATGATTGGAGTACTCATTTTTCCCTGCTATGTGTAGACCATACTATGGGTGGGTAGCTGAAACCAGGGTTCCCTGCTAATGACACTGTGTAGCTGAAACCATTTCCCTGCTATTGACACTTTGGTTAGCTGTAGCTATTTCCCTGCTAGAAACTAGAGTCAAATATTTGTGAGACGAATTCCACGGTAGATTAAATCAAAAACTAATTGCACGGTTTTGTTGTACTTTGCGAGACGAACATTTTGAGCCTAATTAATCAATGTTTGGACAAATTCAGGAATTTGTCCAAACATTGATTAATTAGGCTCAAAATGTGCTGACATTTTGAAGTTATGAGAATCTTCTTTTTGCATAATGGAATTTGGGGTGGAATTTGGAAACTAAACAAGGCCCACTAGCTACACAATGTTTATAGACTGGTTGCACACATTCTTTATTCTCTATAGAATATTTTGCTGCAACATTCTAGTCGCCCTTAGAGCATCTCCAAGAGTCTCTCTAAACCCCACTATCTAAATCATCATTTAGAGAGCCATTTGAATACGAATCGTTTTCTATATATTTTCGTTTTCCAACAGCTTTTCTATATCTTGTATGCACTCTGAAAAGCTATTCTCTTTTCTATATTTGAAGAGCGAGAAATCCGGAATAGAGAGTGACTATGTTTACATAACTAAATAAAGAAGCTGTTGGAAGGTAACTTTTTAATCAAAATCTCTAAATCTAGTAATCTTGATAAATTTAGAGAGTCTCTTGGAGTTGCTCTTACACTTGGTGCTGTAAATGTTTACTCTCTCCACATGCATTGTATTTTCTTATGTGATACACCTGCAAGATCTATTCAATTTGTCTGTTACCCCTGCAGCAAATCAAAATCTCCCAAGGTCGCCAACCCCAAGTCTCCCCAAACTGCCAATGCCAAGTGAGTGGTGCAACAGTGTTCTTGCTGCTTTTTCTACTGCCCCAAGTCCTCATTGATCTTCCTTTTTTTATTTCAGATCTAAGAGGGGTCGGGCTCGCCCAATGCGCATCCTTCCCTCAGCTGAAGATGGAAAATTTCACCTGGAGCAAAATGCCTTTAACTTGGAGTTCAGCTACCGCAAGAGCCCAGAGAAGGCATACCCTATCAAGGAGCTCCCATTGCCGTAAGTTGCCTTTGTCATAACTTGATCTGTTTAATTAAATTTGTGCTGTGATATAAGTTAATTGACTTGTAAATAAGGTACAACATCCAACAATCACTGCTGACTTTCTATATGATCTTTGTACTCATCATTAGTAGTTAAATTATTGGTTCATCTTAAGATGGCAACGAATCAGGTGCAAACCAACCCTTCCGTGCAAACTATGCAAACCACAATCTGATGTTGATCCAATGGACCTCCCACCTCCTATGCATGTCGCCATGCATGTTGGTTTTGCCAATCCCCCCTCCTACCTTCCCTGTGATTTTGCAAATTCCCCCTCCCACCTCCCGTGCATGTTCCCATGCACGTTGGTTTGCATAGTTTGCACGGATGTGCTGGTTTGCATAGGATCCGGACCCTCTTAAGTTATTGTTACTTGTTTGTGAAGTCAATGTCCTGTTCTTGGGTTTCTTTAGATTGTTCTACTCAACAATCTCATGGCATGTTAGTTGCTTTGGAGATTTGTATAAAGATAATTCTTTATTTATGGACAAATGTGCGCATGTTTAATGAAAACAAATTGTAGGGAAATATCCTTCTTTGTCAAGTGTTGTTTAGACATTATCTGATATCATGTGTTTCCAGCCATGTTGATGACTGGGAAACTGTACACAGTACCTCTGATTTCCGTTTTGTGTGCCTCTTTCAGTAAGAAGGCAAAAGAGCTATGCTAAAGCAAAGTTACTCTCCCTTGAGAGGTAAATAAGTTAACAGACGTTTGGTTGCTGTAAATGATTGCCGTCTAACTTAACAATGTTTTGTTGTCTGTATGATTTAGTGAGATGAAGCTCGGCAAAATTGCCGGGAAGAAGGCAGAGGTTGTTTCTGCTGACTTTGACCGTCCTGTTCTGAATGGGGCTGCTGATCCCAAGGCTTCAGTTGAAGCGAAGACAGGTGCTAAGGTGAGGAGCCCAAGATCCAGTGGGCGCAAGGACACATTGAAGAAGGTCCTGATGAGGTCTGCTCAACTGGAGATGATGCGTTATCATCTCGAAGATTAGGAAGATCACGTTGCCAGTTTTGATTAGGAAGCTCTTTTCGTGCATATTTGAGTTTTCTAAACGTTGTGCGTGCTCTTGTATGCTATATGCTGGCCACTGTGAGTAAACCTGACCTCTGGGGCAAACTTTATTCATAAACGTCAAAACTACTCTTCTGGATTCTGAATGATGGTAACTCAGATTGTTTCTTCTGGCCCTATTAGAGTTTATGTTTTCATTCTTAAAAAAGTTAGAATGCTCTGTTGGTTCTGTTCCTCTACAGTTTATGATTGTCTGCACCGTTGGTTAAACATGAGCTTGATTACTGTGCAGTGCGTCTTTTTGGCCTCTGCTAACAGCATTTCGGCCCTGCTGCATTTACTTAAATACTCAATTCAGGCTAGAAGTAGGCTCATGTTATTCACTATTGTTTATCTCTTTTGTTCCTGCTGTAGTAACATGGAATGCTCGATTCTATTTGCCCTTGAGCAACTCTCGAAACGGTTGTTGCATCACATAACGTCAGCTGACCGCCGAGCTAGTTCAGGTCTCAAAACTGCAGTATTGCACCTCATTATCCAAGCCGTTAAAATGTTGGAGGTATAAGAAACATGCAATGTAAAGCATCAAGACGTTCGCCAAACATGCAATGTAAAGCATCAAGACGTTCGCCCGTGAAAAGGTAGGCGAAAGGTGGACACGTGCTGAGGGTTGATGGCGATAATCAATGGCGAACTGAGCTGATGGTTGACGCCTCGTGCGTGGGGTTCGTTTGCTTGGGCGATGGCTGGGCCGCGTATCGTTTTTTGAAGCCGCGATCGTGGCCATGGCACTCTCCACTGAAGTGCAGAGGAATTCCCTCACGACAAGGAAGGAGCCCAACGACCTTTCGTCGCTTTACGCATTTACCCTTTTGATCCCTTTTCTTTTGGCCAAGCTGATTACCGGACAATTGGTATTTTGTGGTGATATATAATTTTAGTCTGTCTAGCCTTTTCCTCCCTTAATACAAACTTTAACTCCTTTAGTTTTAGTTAACAAGTAAATCATAGGTTACAAATCTATCAAGTTGGGGAGGAATGGCTCAACAAGAAAAATAGCACGCAAGGAGCTAGTTGTTTTCATTAATCAAAAGGAAAAAATTAGAGTAAAATACACCACAGGTCCCTAAACTTGTCCCGTCGTGTCAACCAGGTCCCCAAACTTTCAAAACGCACGTTCAGATTCCTAAACTATGTAAAGGGGTTCAATGGAGGTCCCAAACGCCCACCAACGTTGACCAGCCGAGGTCATCTTGTAAAAAGGCCCCCCTCCTTTTGTTTCTTCCAAACACAAGTCCTTCTAGGCTCCCTCCTCTCTCTCTCCCACCGCCGCCATTCGCCGTCGCATTCACTAGCGGCGTTCACATGGTCCACAAGCGGCGCGACGGCCGGCTGTCCATGTACGCGGTGCGCGCGCCCGGGGTAGCTGTCGTCGTTCTCGCATCGTCGCTCGCGCTCACCTCGTCGTCGCCTCTGTTCGCGCCGTCGATTCGTCGCCGTCCGTGAGCCACCGCCAGATTCCTTCCGCCAACACCTCCACCATCTTCCCAGCAACAGCCCCGACCGCTTCAAGTCCAACCCCAACCATCGCCATCGCCGTACGTCGTCATCTTCAAGCTCCAGCCGCCGCCGACCGCGTTTGAGGTGAGCTTTGAGGGGAGCTAGGTTAGCGTGTCTTTGGGCTCGGGTTAGGCTAGTGAATAGATTCGTTAGGACCTAGCGGTGCTCACCGAGGTGTTTTTGGCCCGGTCGCAAGTGTCGTTGAACCGGAACGCCGGCGTCGCCGCAGAGCGCGGTCGCGCCATGGCAGGCCGCCGAGGGGACCTATGCTTCGCCCTTTTTCTTCGACTTGCTGCTAGTCCATCATGTAGAAGAAGTCGACGCAAAGCTCTAGCGCTAGTCCAAGTCACCAGACTCGCCGCCGTTGAGCCGGCCGACGAGCCCGAGCGGAGCAGCGCCGCCGCCGCCGTCGTCGCGCGTCGTCGTCTGGTCGTCGTTTCTAGGGGTAAGCACGTGAGCTGGCTCGCCTCGCCACCCTCTATCTTTTCCCCCGCATCTGGTCCGCCGCCATCGCCTCAAGCGCCGGCGCCACCGCCGCCGACGGTCGTTGTCCCTCCCCTGTCTGTCCTCTCTCTGTTCATGGCGTCACCGACCACGGCCGACCGTCCCAACCCTCATTCTAGCCTTGGCGTTGCCCCATGAGCTTCGCATCTCCCTCGGAACACCTCCCCCTGAAAGGATCAACACTAGGCCTAGAGGGGGGGGGGGGGAATAGGCCTGCAATAAAATTCTGCAAATTTTCTCCAAGAAACTGTCAGTTGTCGGATGATCCGACGCAGTCTCGGATCTTCCGGACCCCAGAAGATCCGACACTGTGTAGGATCTTCCGACGGGTTGAAAAGAACTAGTTCAAGATTTGAATTCTGCAGACCTTTTGATGATTCTACTTGAATACAAAGATGACAAATGATGTAAGGAACCTTCTAAATATGATCAATATCAGAGAATACCAATATTCAAGTAGATCGGACCAAATCAAGCGAAAATAACAATAAATGCGAGAGAGACACGAAGACAAAGATTTACTTCCGAAGTTCACTCCACAAAGGAGCTACGTCTCCGTTGAGATGCTCACAAAGAGCCGGGCTGTCACACTAACCCCAAGTCTCTCCCAATCAACCACAAAGGAGGATTGAGTTACTTACTATGTGCTCCCACAAAGAGAGAGGGTAATACAAACTTCCGGGACTCAAACCACAAGAGAATGGGAGTTCACCGGCACCTCTAACCGTCTAGGAGCAAAGCTCCAAGAGTAATAAACGCGAATCAATGAATCAAAGTTGCTTCAAGTGCTTCAAGAGATGAACAAGTGGAAGCTCACGAAATGCTTTTGTTTCACACCTCAAATCTTCTCCCACACTCAAACCCTAGATGAATCCTTGCAAGAATCGAGCTTTGGGAAGGAGTAGAGGGATGGATTGAAAGCTCAAGAGGTGTGTTGGGTCGAGTAAGTCAGCCGCAAATGAATGAGGGGGGCGAGGGGTATTTATACCAACCCCCCCAAAATATGACCGTTATGTGCTCTAC
>OAMR01000160.1:851738-870450 GCA_900205405.1 Echinochloa crus-galli | reverse complement strand
TGATGTTGGGCTTTCGCTGTCAGTTAGGTGTGAAAATTAACTGCGTAGAGTTTTCAGTTTTGTATGGACTAAACAGAATCATTGTTTCGGTCAAAAAACAGAACCATTGTTGCGTATAGTCAGGATATGGAATTTTTGTATCAGCTTGCCGTTGAGTTGTCCCTTAATTATGTTGCCTGTTATTTGTACTTTCAAGTTTTCTTGGCACCCTTTTTTCTGTCATCCTAGTTGGCATGCAGAAACAATCGCTTATCAGGGTAGGTCTGAGATTGCATACAAGTTTTAGCTTTTAAGTATGGGGCTTAGTTGCTCCATGTTGCTTTTTGATGATGGGGCAGCTGTTTTCTGTGGGCATGGTTGTTGGTAATTGGTTTTGTTTGGCTCAACCTGGAATGATGCAACTACCTCTTGGTTGAGCATCTCGTTTGTTCAGTGGTATGATATCTGTGCAGTAATGTAATTCAATGCTTAAAGTAGTGAAATGTATTTAACTAGTCTTTAACTGCTAGGTCGACTACGTTAGGGCCATCTGCTTTTAATCCAGTGCTTCCTTAAGGAGGAAGTGTGATTTTGGGGTTTTATAATTGACACTATGTTAGGGCCCCCGAAAAATATGAAGCGTAAAACTTGTATATGTAATCAGAATTAGTTTCAACATGCTGTCCAGGTATGACCAATATATGTATTAGTTTACCGTCAGGTTATTGTTGTATTGTGATGTTCTGTCTATTGTTTTTGTTAAAATTTTCATCATTTCGTATTTTGATAACCCTACTTCACATGGGTTAACCATCACCTACAGTTTTATTTTGCTAACTAGATCTAAGGTTGGATGCTAGTTTTTCAGCATTGACGCATGAATGTTTTGCTCTAGCAGTGTACCATGCATTGCCATTTTATGAGCTTCAGTTGTGCATTAACTTGCAAGAATGTGTTATCAGGGAGGCATAAATGCTGCGCTTGGAAACATGAGCGAAGATGATTGGAGGTGGCATATGTATGACACTGTCAAGGGAAGCGATTGGCTCGGTAAGCTAATTTATCATATTTGATGTTTTACTGTACAACGGCATCTTTAGCTTAAAATATTTTTTCTAATAAGAGTTAACAGGGAATGATATCTTCAAGCAACTATCCAAATGTTTTGACATTCTTTTTTTTTTTCAATTTGCCATTCCTATCCATTTCCAGGTGACCAGGATTCTATTCAATATATGTGCAGAGAAGCACCAAAAGCTGTTATAGAGCTTGAGAACTATGGGCTGCCATTTTCAAGAACTGAAGAGGGAAAGATATACCAACACGCCTTTGGAGGACAGAGCTTAGGTTTTGGAACTTGTTTGAAAAGCACCCTTTCACTTATTGTATTTTGCTTGCTCTAACTGTGTAGTATCATCAGGTGGACAGGCCTACCGCTGTGCCTGTGCTGCTGACAGAACAGGGCATGCTATGCTACACACACTATATGGTCAAGCAATGAAGCATAATACCCAGTTTTTTGTGGAATATTTTGCATTGGACCTTATCATGGACGATGAAGGCAAGTAAACTTTTTCTTATGCTGTTAATGTTTTTATCTAGTACTTTACACCGCAGGACTTTAGAAGGGTGGATCAGAGAAGAAATTCTTAAGTTGCTATATACCCTTCCCAAGCCTGCATGCTTTTCTGGGCTTGCAGGATTGTAGCACTTGTCCTAACTCCTAAGCCATTATTGCTGTGTTGGTCTCTTTTAATCACTATGGTAGTGTGGTGTTTCATGAACCTAGGTTTGCTTATAAAATGTGGTTGTTTTTCTTTCTAATAGTTGGGATTATTTGCCAAACTTCCCAATAATAGCACTAATGTTCATAACGTTATTCACATGCCTGTATTTTTTTGCTTACTTGCATGGGTGACGTGTGAAGCTTAAGCTGTCGGCTAAAAGTCCTATTCATGAACTTGCATCAATTTTCCAGGCAAATGTCAGGGAGTCATTGCCTTAAACATGGAAGATGGCACCCTTCACCGTTTTCGAGCTTCTAATACAATTCTAGCCACAGGAGTAAGGCTTCTTACAAATTTGAAGTACAAAATTGTCTCTATATACCTACAATAGTAATGAGATCGCTTTTGCTTTATGAACACTGGCAGGGCCTATTTCTCGGCAACTTCAGCACACACTTGTACTGGAGATGGCAATGCTATGGTCGCACGTGCTGGTTTACCTCTTCAAGTCAGTATTTTTTATCCAGGGCTGTGTTATTATCTAGTCCATGTTCCTGTCCTCATCGTGCTTGCATCATGTATGCAATTGCAGGACCTTGAGTTTGTGCAGTTCCATCCTACTGGCATTTATGGTGCTGGGTGCCTGATTACTGAAGGTTGGACAACCCTTTTTGATGGTATATTTCCTCTGGTGATTATGGTTTTCTTTTTTCTGACAATTTATGTACCTTCTCATTTCGTCATCAGGTTCCCGTGGTGGAGGTGGTATCCTTAGAAACAGTGAAGGTGAACGGTTCATGGAGCGATATGCTCCTACTGCAAAAGATCTTGCTTCTCGGGATGTTGTTTCAAGATCAATGACAATGGAAATTAGAGAAGGCCGTGTTGGTATGTCCTACGGCACTAATTTCATGTTAGGGTGCATAAAGACCCTCCCCCCCTCCTCTTTTGCATGGAACTTATCTTTTTGTCTGATTACTGTAGGGCCATTGAAGGACCACATTTATTTGCATCTGAACCATCTGCCGCCTGAGGTTCTGAAGGAAAGGCTTCCTGGTATTTCTGAAACTGCTGCCATTTTTTCTGGTGTTGATGTCACCAAGGAGCCAATTCCAGTTTTGCCTACTATGCACTACAATATGGGCGGTATCCCAACAAATTACCATGGGGAGGTTTGTATTTAATATGCAGTAAACATGATTAGTGTGGATTTAACTTGCTGTTACTATAATAGGATATTATATTGTTCTGCATAACAGGTAGTTGATATCAAGGGTGATAATCCAGATGCTGTTGTTCCTGGTCTATTGACTGCTGGTGAAGCGGCTTGTGCATCTGTCCATGGAGCAAATCGGCTGGGTGCAAATTCACTTCTTGACATAGTTGTTTTTGGCAGAGCTTGTGCGAACAGGGTCGCCAGTATTTCTAAGCCAGACAAGTTTTTTTTCTTCTTACATGGTAATTCATTGCCCTTTTCTTTTCCTGATGCTCCTAATCCATGTTGCACTGTGTTATAGGTCAGACGCAGAAACCTCTTGGAAAAGATGCTGGAGAAAAGACAGCCTGGTTGGACAAGCTGAGGAATGCCAATGGGTCATTGGCAACTTCCAAGATCCGTCTCAACATGCAACGTGTTATGCAAAATAATGCTGCTGTATTCCGTACACAAGAAACTCTTGAAGATGGTATTCCTCAGTCATCATGTCCTTTGTCTAGTTCTACACCTTTGTGATATCTGCTGAGTATTGTCACATGTCACCATAAATGCCGATAACTATTATTAGAAGGAAATAAGCAGAACACAAATAAACATACTACCTAGGAGCAATCATTGGAAAAAATTCTCACCAACCTTTTGTTTATTAGGTTGTGATTTGATTAGCAAAACATGGGAGAGTTTTCATGATGTGAAGCTCAGTGATCGGAGTCTCATTTGGTATGTTCTTCCTCATGCGAACTGATCAGCTTATCTGGCTTGTATTGTTTCATTTTTTATCCATTTTTAATCCTTTGTAATTTGTTTCCACAGGAATTCTGATTTGATAGAGACCCTTGAGCTGGAAAACTTGTTGATAAATGCATGCATAACTATGTATTCAGCGGAGGCTCGGAAGGAAAGCAGAGGGGGGTTCATGCTCGTGAAGATTTTATGGTTTGCAGCTGCTGTCTGTTCCTGTTTTTCCCCTTTTACTTGTACAACATGCTTGTATGTTATAATGATGATTATTTTTGTTCCATGCTTACAGACAAGAGATGACCAGAACTGGATGAAGCACACACTGGGGTAAGTATCTCTGTTCATTAGATCCTGAATAATGTCAAATATTTTCTCCTGTTGTGTTGCATCATTTACTTGACATCACAGCATCGGAGAAGCCAACCTGTAGGCTTCAGAAAATAAGTTTTGCTTGAATGAGTGTAAAACATACTTGCAAAGCAGTAGTAACATCAGTACGTCTTAAAAGATAATTCTTGGAACATAATAAATTCACTAATCAACATCTTTTTCATACGAATGACACTAACCAACATCTATGGTGGCACAATTATCTGATCTGTATTATACTGCTGTTCGGTTAACATGTCTCGATTTACTGATGCTTCTTCTTGTACAGTTACTGGGATAAGGAGAAGGTTCGATTGGTGTACAGGCCGGTGCACATGAACACATTGGATGACGAAGTCGAGTCATTCCCACCGAAAGCGCGTGTTTATTGATCGATTCAGGTTTGACACCTCAGGAATTCTCTGTAAGGTGTTAATAAAACAGGTGATGGGTATTCCTGGCTGAGAACGTGATCAGTATTCCATCCTTTTTTCTTACTCTGTAATTTGCTCGGAATAAAAAAAAAGGGAGAAACACATGCTAATGCCTGATTGACGTTTGTGTAAATGAAATTTTTGCATGGGATGGTAATGCTCTGCCATTAGCTTTGAACTCGTGCTTAGCGTTGGTCTACAAAGTAGACTAGCTTTGTTTGGGCCTCTGGCCGCTGCCGGTTGTGGTCTGGCCGGATCACTGGCCGCTGCCGGCTGTGGACTGATTGCCCCTTGCATTAGGGTTTTCAGTCGCGTGCACGATCCCATTAGGGTTTATGTTCTAGCCACGCGTTTGGTTTCCTTCACCAGTCTATTGCGTACAGGAGGACACAGGAGGACAAAATCGTATTAAATATCACTATTAATAGCATTGAGGTGTTTCAATTTTTTTGGACATACCACATACATGATACATTAGGGTAGCCGAAGAGATATATTTTTTTTGTTCCATTTGACCATGAGAAAGAAATAGTCGACTGTGTTTCTTCCACCTAGCTAACATATTAACATATATACGTTCAAAATATACATGAGTTTATTTTGATTGTGTATATTTTATACACGCACACGTGCCTTTATATGTCTTTTGCTAGTAACTAGCAAAGGCACATGTGCCCACGCACATGTATAAAATAAATCAAACATAACGTATAAAATATAGTTGTAATGCCCGCGTGGCACGCGCGTTCTAAACTCTCCTCTATACATTTGTCGCAATTTATGTGTCACGCACGTTTATTTATGACACGTAGGTACTAAAACAGTGCCACTTTAATGGGACATGGCCGTGCGAAGCGATTTTAAAAATACTTTATATTTGCCCTCTCATGTATAGAGAGCTTTATGTATTCTCAAAACGCAATAGTTGGCATTTATTTATATGAAGAAAAACTCTCGGATTTATTGTTTATTAGCAATACGGGATAATTGTGTATAGACGTGAGTACAAATGGGTATATCATAAGCAGGTGGTCCGCGTGGGTATGGGTAGAGTTTTAGGGGAAAAAAGTTTCGTATTTTGCACTGTTTTCCACATTTTCCCACGCTCTACAACGCGACAGGTGAGTCCTCTATGAGGGATGGGGGTGGGTATATTGGGTGATAAGTGTTTTCAATTCTCTAGGATCGTTTTAGTATAGATAGAATTAAGTAAAAATAAAGATATTATAGTTATGTGGTGGGGGACAACAATGAGATACTTCCAGATTTGTTAAATTGGGCTTTCCTCTACTATAATTATAATTATAAGGAAGAAATCCTTTTGACGTCCCCCAACTATTGTCAAAGTCCGATTTTGATCCTTCATCTCTAAAACCGGACGTTTTTCATCCTTGATGGTTTTTAGGGTGGTTTCAGAGGAGGTAAATTGGACTTTTTGATAGTTCGAGGATGTAAAATGGTCCTTTTGAAAAATGGTTCGTAAATATTTTTCTTAGAAAAATATAATTTTTCTAAATCTAGTGTAATCTTAAAATTGTATATAAAATTTATTTTGGTTAGAAAATATAGGAGTAGTTTCACGTTTTCTCTAAAATTATGTTTTTCTTTTACTACCTAGTTTAGAGTTATACTATTTTCTAGGCATGTTGGACTAAGTACTCATTTTACTACCTACTTTAACTAAGTAGTTACTCTAATTATTTATTTTAATTGATCTGATGTGCGTGCAAACTAGTATGATTTCAAAGTAGTCATAAAAATAAAAATATAATTTTTGTTGTCTGAAACACTTTTCTATAATTTTTAATAACACTGTTGGCCAGTTGCTACAAGCTTTCGGGAAATATGTGGATTATTGTAGTGTATACTACCTCCATTTCTCTTTATATGTCATTTCCCACACGTGTATATAGAAAAGATAGTAAATAAAAAATATATTCATCAAATTTAACACATCACACAATAATTTTCTTCAGCGTCCAACTATCGTATAATAAACGTTGATAAGATGAAAGACTCTTACTCAAGCAACATAAGTAGAGAGCAACATAATTGATAAGTGCTAAGACCGATATGTGGTCGGCGCAGGAGGGACAGACGCCATTGGGGTAGTAGGAGATGCGCCAGGAATAATCGCCGACCCAGAAGGTTGGAGACTGGATCCGCTTGCCATTGGGAAGCTGCTTCTTGGTGCGCGAGTAGCCATCGACTTGGTACACGTAGTGCCCGGTCACCGTGTCTGCGACGATCGCCGAGGCGGAATAGAACGTCGCCATGGCGGCGAGGGTTTGGACGAGATGAACTGACTCGGAGCGGCGGCAAAGGCGATGGAAGACCGAAAGAGGGCTTCGGCCAGATATGGGCTTGTGTCCCGTAGGCCGTAGCTGGACTCGAGCCAACGAGAAGGGTGGGCTGATTCATCAGTAGTACTCCAAAGGAAGAAGTCCTCTTGACGTCCCCCAACTATTGCCAAAGTCCGGTTTTGGTCCCTCATCTCTAAAACCAGACGTTTCTCATCCCTGAACTATTAAAATCGGTCGTTTTTCATCCTTGGTGGTTTTTAGGGTAGTTTCAGAGGAGGTAAATTGGACTTTTTGATAGTTCGAGGATGTAAAATGGTCCTTTTGAAAAATGGTTCGTAAATATTTTTCTTAGAAAAATATAATTTTTCTAAATCTAGTGTAATCTTAAAATTGTATATAAAATTTATTTTGATTAGAAAATATAGGAGTAGTTTCACGTTTTCTCTAAAATTATGTTTTTCTTTTACTACCTAGTTTAGAGTTATACTATTTTCTAGGCATGTTGGACTAAGTACTCATTTTACTACCTACTTTAACTAAGTAGTTACTCTAATTATTTATTTTAATTGATCTGATGTGCGTGCAAACTAGTATGATTTCAAAGTAGTCATAAAAATAAAAATATAATTTTTGTTGTCTGAAACACTTTTCTATAATTTTTAAGATTATTTCTGAGAGGAAAATATTTGCAAACATTTTTCCGAAAAGTCCATTTTTAGTCCTCGAACTATCAAAAAGTCCAATTCACCTCCTCTGAAACCGCTCTCAAAACCACCAAGGATGAAAAACGACCGGTTATAATAGTTCAGGGATGAGAAACGTCTGGTTTTAGAGATGAGTGACCAAAATCGGACTTTGGCAATAGTTTGGGGAAGTCAAGAGGACTTCTTCCTAATTATAATGTCCTCTATATCCGAGGCCTTGATATTATGGGCCAGGCACGGGCCGATGGGCCAAATCGTGATTTTTGCGAGCCAAACCCTTGTTGTTCGCCCGCAAATCTATCCCCCGCCGCCGCCGCCGCTGTCTCCGCTCGACGTCAGCTGGCTCTGTCTCGACTCCGCACGCCGCCGCCGCCGCCGCCGCCGCTGTCTCCCCTCAACGTCAGCTGGCTCTGTCTCGACTCCGCAGGACCACGACGTCAGTTGGCTCTGTCTCGACTCCGCACGACCACGCCGACGGCAGAGGAGCATCCGAAGCGCCGATTGGGTAAGCCCTTCGCCAGCGCTCCTCCTACCCCTCCCCTCGCTTAGCTCCAACCGGAAGCGCTTCTTTTTTGCGGTCATATGTGACACACAAGGTTTAACGAAGTAAGAAGCATTATTAGTACAGTGTCCCATTGTCAAGATCGCCGAGGTATCCGTGGATTACCAATATAATGTCATATCCCTGGACCTCCAAAAGTCTGAAATCAGACTCAAATTGATGACCTTGTATAGAATAAGGGCATCGTAAACATGCAGTCTCACTGATCATTCCTTTCCATTAGCTGCAGCTACCTGAACTGCTTCCACCGTGCTGATATGACATTTAGCTTTCATAGCAAACTTGGCATTTATAAAAGAAACATCACTGCCACTACTCTAGTGCCTAGAGTCAGTTTCAGAGTAAATGTGGTGGCCTGAGAAGTTATACCTGACAGAGCATGCATTGAAACGCATAGTGTTTGTAGTGTTTCAGCATCATGAAATTCAAGTTCTTCAGAGTTTGCTGCATCTTCTACGAATGCCACTTCTTCTTTGCCTTCCTCTGTTTCCATCAAAATCACAGAGTAAAGTTGTTTTCCTTTACAAACTTTTGCATGTCCTGGAACCCATGGTTCCCTGCATTTAAAACATTTACCAGCAGCTTTCAACTCAGCTATGTTGGTATTTGGGACTTCCTTTTCTTTCTGCCAAGGTTTTTGTACTTTTGGTAACCCATTGAAACTGTTAAATTTTCTGGCCCCTGGGTTGGCCTGTTCCAATCTCTTTGCGTACCAATATGCCTGAGATAATGCTGTAGGCCTAAAACATTGTAGATGATTTTTGATGTAATCTTTGAGGCCAGATATGAAACCACTAATGTAGTAAGAGGGAGGCAAGTTAGGATTCACTCGATGAACCAAGCTAGCCATTTCCTCAAACTTGTCCACATATTCTCCCACAGTTCCAGTTTGCTTGAGGTCGTGAAACTGACCTATCACTTCATATTCAGAGACCTGGTTGAATCTATCCCCCAACATTCGACAAAAATGGTGCCAAGGAAGTGAGTTTGCATTACATCCAGTACCTCTCCACCAATATTCCGCTTTGCCTGATATGTACAGCACAGCAATCTTTACTCTGTCCTCATTAGGTACTCCCACCAGCTCAAAATATTTTTCAGCCTTCCTTATCCATCCATCGGTGTCATCTCCATGGAATTCAGGAAATGTTAATTTTGGCCCTTTAGCAACTGCTCTATGTTGATATTGAATTTGGTAATGGAAAGATTGTTGTTGTGGTTGTAGGTGAGTTGTGGCAGTGGGTTGAGGTTGTTTTTGTGTTTCACACTCATGGTTTTGTGAGTAGTGTGTGTCATTGCCTGAGGTAGTGAAAACTTTTGGTGGCTCTTCCTCCTCATTAATATCCCAAGGATGATCTGCCCACTCTTGTTTAGGATTGAACCGCTCATCATATGCAGAATCAAATTGTTGGTTGTGTGCTTGAGTTGACCATTGTGGGTAAGACAATTCATGTGCTGTTGCCAATCTACTAGAATTGTTCTGACCTTGCTGAATGATTTTAACTCTAGCATGTGGTGGTGTATAAACTTGCTTGATAGTGTTACTAGATCCTTGACCAAAGACTACAGATTTATGAACTCCAGTAACATTCTGACGAGCATTCTGTGTGTATTGACGGGCTGTCGTATTTGTACCTTTGAAGTTAGATCCTTTATCTTCTAAATTAGGAACAGCAGCTTGAGTAGTAGCCAATTCAATAAAACTGGAGATCTTGTCTAACGCTTGTTGCATTGCTGTGTTGTGTTCCTCTTGTTTCTTCATGAATTGATCCAAAGTTCTTCTGATGCCATCAACTTCCACTGCTGTAGCATACGCTTCCTCCTCCATCTCCTCTTACAGATTCGGTTCAGGATCAACCCTCCCCAATAGATCTGCAAGACTGTTTACCACCGCCAAGATTGCGGATTTGGCTTACGGAATTTTACACCAAGACTTGCTTGGAAACCCTCGCCAAAGAGCAATCTTCCGCCGTCGCCACCGCACAAACAAACCAACACAGCACTCGGAATTTTACACCAAAACAATTGTTTGGCAACCCTAGCTGTTTTGATTTGCCGGCAAGTTTTTGGGAAATTTTGGGTTGTTCTCCACAGATTCGGGTGGGAGGGTGGGATTTTAAGCGGGTGAGCCGCAACCCCGTACCACCACGCCTATCGGACTGAATCTGGAAGATTGGCTCTGGAATTGGGTGGAAATCCGGCCAAGGGCGCCGGCTCTGGATACCTTTGTCAAGAACTGACAAACTTGCAAAAGAGAAAACACAATCGAAGGAAAAACGAAGCAGAGGGAGGATGAACACGGAGGGAAGGAGTAGAGCAGCAAATGCAATTCATCAAATCAAAATCACCCAGCGTACAGACTCGATGAGCGCCAACAGGAAGAAGGCGGCATACAGCTAGCTACTACTACTACTACTACTACTTAGGGTTTATATCTCCATGTCTCTGAAACTCGAGTCCCCTCGCCTATAACAAATGGCTCAGGATTACATTAAGTAAAACATTAACTTAAGTACTATTAAGTATCTGAAACTGGATTAAGGCGCTAAACAACGCCTTTATTGGACGACAGCCCTTGATCAGTCGACGGACGGCGTCCAAAGCTTGATGTCCTGAAGTCGACGTATCAACACCAACGCTGCCGACTTTACTTGCTGCATTCAGAATAGCTGAACTCTGAATGGCATCATCAGTAGTAGTCTGACACCCATAGTTTTTTATGTAGATTAGTATAAATGCAGCTACCATATTGGTTGGAGAATGCTTCTCCTTCACTGTCTCAGTGCTTAATACTTCTGTCTGTTTTGCAGCCTTTACTATAGTTGCTGGTTCAAATCATGCACACAGGACATGGCTGCTCAAATCAGTACCATGACATTAGACATCTCCGCTTCTCCTTGGTACAGCAGCTTGCAAGCCTCCAGCAGGGTGACTCCACAGTGAGTGGATTTCACCGGCAGTTTACTGATTTGCAGAGGCAAATTGAAGATCTAGATGCTCCCCTTTGCTCAAGATGTGAGGGATGCCGTGCCTGTCAATTGACTCAGCAAGCTCAGCACACGGAGCGCAATCTATTCGAATTTCTCACGCGTCTTAGGCCTGAGACTGGAGATCTTGTCTAACGCTTGTTGCATTGCTGTGTTGTGTTCCTCTTGTTTCTTCATGAATTGATCCAAAGTTCTTCTGATGCCATCAACTTCCAC
The DNA here is from genome assembly GCA_900205405.1 of Echinochloa crus-galli. Classification (NCBI taxonomy): domain Eukaryota; kingdom Viridiplantae; phylum Streptophyta; class Magnoliopsida; order Poales; family Poaceae; genus Echinochloa; species Echinochloa crus-galli. The sequence continues at coordinate 859,212 of OAMR01000160.1, read as the reverse complement.
TGCTGTAGCATACGCTTCCTCCTCCATCTCCTCTTACAGATTCGGTTCAGGATCAACCCTCCCCAATAGATCTGCAAGACTGTTTACCACCGCCAAGATTGCGGATTTGGCTTACGGAATTTTACACCAAGACTTGCTTGGAAACCCTCGCCAAAGAGCAATCTTCCGCCGTCGCCACCGCACAAACAAACCAACACAGCACTCGGAATTTTACACCAAAACAATTGTTTGGCAACCCTAGCTGTTTTGATTTGCCGGCAAGTTTTTGGGAAATTTTGGGTTGTTCTCCACAGATTCGGGTGGGAGGGTGGGATTTTAAGCGGGTGAGCCGCAACCCCGTACCACCACGCCTATCGGACTGAATCTGGAAGATTGGCTCTGGAATTGGGTGGAAATCCGGCCAAGGGCGCCGGCTCTGGATACCTTTGTCAAGAACTGACAAACTTGCAAAAGAGAAAACACAATCGAAGGAAAAACGAAGCAGAGGGAGGATGAACACGGAGGGAAGGAGTAGAGCAGCAAATGCAATTCATCAAATCAAAATCACCCAGCGTACAGACTCGATGAGCGCCAACAGGAAGAAGGCGGCATACAGCTAGCTACTACTACTACTACTACTACTTAGGGTTTATATCTCCATGTCTCTGAAACTCGAGTCCCCTCGCCTATAACAAATGGCTCAGGATTACATTAAGTAAAACATTAACTTAAGTACTATTAAGTATCTGAAACTGGATTAAGGCGCTAAACAACGCCTTTATTGGACGACAGCCCTTGATCAGTCGACGGACGGCGTCCAAAGCTTGATGTCCTGAAGTCGACGTATCAACACCAACGCTGCCGACTTTACTTGCTGCATTCAGAATAGCTGAACTCTGAATGGCATCATCAGTAGTAGTCTGACACCCATAGTTTTTTATGTAGATTAGTATAAATGCAGCTACCATATTGGTTGGAGAATGCTTCTCCTTCACTGTCTCAGTGCTTAATACTTCTGTCTGTTTTGCAGCCTTTACTATAGTTGCTGGTTCAAATCATGCACACAGGACATGGCTGCTCAAATCAGTACCATGACATTAGACATCTCCGCTTCTCCTTGGTACAGCAGCTTGCAAGCCTCCAGCAGGGTGACTCCACAGTGAGTGGATTTCACCGGCAGTTTACTGATTTGCAGAGGCAAATTGAAGATCTAGATGCTCCCCTTTGCTCAAGATGTGAGGGATGCCGTGCCTGTCAATTGACTCAGCAAGCTCAGCACACGGAGCGCAATCTATTCGAATTTCTCACGCGTCTTAGGCCTGAGTTTTTGTCTGCGCGTACTCGAATTCTCAACCAGCGGATGAGCACTGAGGAGGCTCTTTCCACTCTTCGTGCAGAGGAGGACCGCCTTTGCAGCATATCTGAGCAATCATCAGTACCTGTTCCGTGTGCATCTACTGCTGCCCTAACATCAGCTCCTGCTATATTGACTGAAGGTACGACTTTTAGCACAACATATGATTCTAATTTTGGTTCTTTGCATATTTATCCACACAGGTACATATGTATATTCCCTTTGGGTAGATGGAAATATAGAATATTTAAGTTAATATTAACAAATTCTTGTATGGTAGTGTCTGTGGGTGCTGATCCAGTAAATGATAACAGCAGTCAACATTTATTGCATGTAGCTGTGATGAATAACGACAGCAAACAAGTGCAGGTATATGCAATTTCTTTTTTAACCTTTTTTCATATCCAATGATATGACGTTTAGAACAAGATAATTAGTCCATTTCTGAATTGAACTAATTAGCTTGTCCTAAACGTTATATATTTAAGAATAGAGGCAGTAATAATTTTTTATTTTATTTTTTTTTGACAGATTTTACTGGAACAGCTTCAAACTGTGGACATAAGAAATGTTATGGGCAAAACTCCTCTTCACATTGCACTTTCTAATGGTGCAGTGTCATGTGCTCAATTACTTGGTGAATATAATGCAGATTGGTACCTTGAGGTATCCTCGCTATTCCATAATGATTTGTTATTCAATGTTGTACATGCTATGGTTTCTTATAACTATCATGCGCCTCTAATGCTGCAATTTTATGAACCAGGACAATGAAGGCAATACTGCATTTCACGTAGCAGTTCATGCATTACAATCGGGTGGTGCTTTGCGGTTCTGCACGGACCCAGTTTCATTCGTGAAAATGCTACCACGCTTATCACCAGATGCTAAGATGAAGAAAAACTTCAGGCAAGTAATTCTGCAAATCCACTTCCTCTTAAAACTCTCAATGGTGGACTAAATGGGAAGAGAAATACATTGGGTGCAGGACATTAGAATTTAGGTAGAATCTGGAAGTGACACTAGAGAATTTTCAATGGGCAAACAATTGTAGGGTTTGACTTAAGAATTTATAATCATGAATGTACATTTAAATGATAGCCACCTTTTGGACCTTAAATAGCATTTAATGTCACCCTTTTCCACCTTTTCAGGAAAACTATTTATTCGTTTATTCTTTCCCAAACTCTCCTCCTCTTAGTGTCAACTCCGCACTTCCCATTGAATTCGGTTATGTTTTTCAAAAGTTACTCTGTTGTGTGAAGTAAATAGTTCATTTTCTTTTCGATTCTGCAAATTAATATAGACCATTGTAATAAGTGCAGAGGGGAAACAACACAGGACATCTTGAAAATGCTTCCACAAGATTTCATCAATGAAAAATTGGGGGCCGAACTAATCTCATGGGGTCTTGATCCCAGGTGATTCTCTTTACTGCTTTGTATTTATGTTCTTAAAAGTATTTGAACACAATGTATATGTTCCTATTTTGATCAAAAAATAGTTATATCCTTCCTGACCTTTGGTGTAGAGCGGGTCCCAATTCTGGAACTCTGAAATCGTGTATTCTTGGCAAGCTGATTCGAAGGTGAAACCATTCTTCAAAGTATTTGAACATTATATATGTTCTCATTTTGATCAAAAAAATAGTTATGTCCTTCTTGACCTTTGGTGTAGAGAGGGTGTCAATCGTAGAACCAATGCGCTGTGTCCGGAAGAACCTGCTGAGATAAAGAATACACTTGCGGAGTTGATTGCACGAGGTTCTGTACAGGATGCAAAACATGCCGGGGGGCCTATGTCTAGGGAATGTATTTTGATATTGACAGAAGGGCAGTCTGCTGCATCTTTTGCGGTAACTATGCAGTGAGGACCTTAGCTTTTATGTTTATTTCTCTTTATTGTAACTGACTTTTTATATGTTCTCCAGAGAACTGGTATTGACGGTGTGCTTGGGAAGGAAAAAGTTGGTCTTTATCCATTAATGGGAAAACCGAGTAATGTACAGAAAGAAGGAAAGCTCTCTGCTAAATTTGTATCCCTAATGTCCATACTGGGCCTGAAGCTGGGGAAATTGGAAGCCTTAGACAAGGATCTGAGATATGGATCTGTCATGCTCATGATGGACCCAGTAAGTACATTCAAATATGTTCTATTTTTCTATAACCATCCCTTTGAGAATAAGTATTCAGTTTTTTAGGTGTTTGAATTTGAATTAGTGAGTCAGCAAAATGTAAATATCATTACAATTGATGTACCTTTCACCTATTGTTTATGGTTTTATATATTTTGATATATTCTTCACTTAAATTACAGGATGATGATGGTTCCCATATAAAAGGGTTGTTGATAAATTTCTTTTACATATGTTTCCCTTCCTTACTCAGACTTCCTGGTTTTATTCAAGATTTTCCAACACCCCTTTTCATGGTAGTTAAGTTTTCACTTTGTTCTTTTCTTCTTTTTGTACATGTTAAAGTTTAGAAATAATGTTGGGTTATTTGACTAGGGAGAGAACAAAACAACACATGAGAGAAGGTTTTTTAAGTCACAAAACGAGTACGACTGTTGGAGACAAGGAATGGCAATGGATGCATGGACATTCTCACATTTCAAGGTATATTTTTGTCCTGTTGTATTTTACCCCTACTCGTTGGTTCATTTCTAATTTGTCTATTGTTTCACTGCAGAGTTTGTCCTCATATGGCCTACAAGAAACGAAACAATATTTCCGAGATTTTAAGAGCAATGTTAGGTATTTCAAAGAAAAATCATTTTTACCTGTCTTAGTAAACTTGAACAAAAGCCATCCACAATTGATTCATTAACTGTGAAGGTTATTGATCACTCGGCCTATCGTCATCGGAAAGACAGCATGCTGCAAGTTATGGTCAAAATGGGACAAGAATTTGTAGGCAGTCGGAATAATATAAACTTACTTCAACCAAAAGGGCAATTCGGAACAAGAAGCGATGTAAGAAAATAATGTACTCAACTCTTTGTCACTTTCATGTGATATTTTGATTGCAGTGCATTCAACTCTTTTCCATTTTCATGTTTTCAGAATAGTACGGTGTATCCTGGGTACATATCAGTCGCCATTCCCCCAATCACAAGGCTTTTCTTTCCAGATGCTGACGATCCTCTTCTGAAATATGTTTATGAACAAGGAGTACCCACAGAGCCAAATATGTACATTGCTTTTTTATATAAAGTTTTTAGAAGTCTTTTTTAGATTAAATTCTTGTTTCTCACTTTGACAAGTCATAAATTATTTTGGTTTTACGCCTATTGCGTAGGTATGTGCCCGTAGCACCATTATTACTTATCAATGGTGGAAAAGGTGTTGGAGCTGGGAGTTCATTTCATATTCCTAGTTACAATCCACATAAAGTTATTGAGAATATAAGGCTATTGCTGGAGAAGAAGCCAATGAAACCAATGGTACCTTGGGTTAGAAATTTTAAGGTACATTGTTTCTATTTAAATATTACATTCTGTGATTCTTTTGCATGTATGATCTGATACAGAAATCTCTTACAGGGAAAGGTTGAAATGGTTAATGAAACTGATTATTCTGTGGCTGGCATTTTTCAAAATCTTGGTACCAAGATCAATATAGATGAGATACCCTTTGAGACATCTTATAGTACGTACAAAGACCATCTTACATCGCTGAAAAAGGAAGGAACCATAAAGGTTTGTAATTTCACTGTGCTGTTTTTACTTTTGGGGATTGTTCTAATGATGTGTGTATTGAATTTCCTGCTAAAACGATTGTAAGTTTGTTTACACTGCAGGATTATGAAACCATAGGAACAGAAGGATGCACTTTGTTTCAAGTTACCATGCATCAGCCACTGGATGATTATCAAATTGAGAGTACTCTTAAACTCAAGGTCAAAGTTAGCCCAAATTTGACTCTTTTTGATGCTGAAGACAATATCGTTACCTTTGCCAGTATTGAAGAAGGTATATATTTATATTATTTTTTAAAGAATAGGAATACTCCCTAGTCTTAGTTGCAAAGAACAGAGGGTTAGACTGTCATCCTATGCCAGCAATAAAAACTGACAGAAGCCATGCAATGCACAAAAGACCAACTTACCATATCACCTCAACCCAAGTTCTTGTACGAAAGTCTAATTCTTCGTGCTGTGCTGGGCCATACCACACCAAAGCAAGTGCCTAAATATTTTGATCTAATGAACTCTTACCGCCTTCTAAACTATGATGAACTGTATCACGAGGACCATCTGGGGCACCCTCCCCAAACCCATAGCTGTCTGGGCTCCCAATTTGGGACAGATCCCCGAATTGTAACTTACAAATATTTTTTTCTCCCCGAATTGTAAATTACAAATCATTTTTTCTCCTCTTATTTGCCACTTTATCCTTTGTAAAATGTGGAATACCCTTTGATCACTTAAACCTTTTGCAGTTCTACACCGTTTCTTTGAAGAGAGGCTAAAATTGTATACTAGAAGGAAGGTAAATGATTAACTTCACTATGCCCTGTTATCTGAGGCTTAATCTCTTTTTTTTAACTGCTACTGCATTTTGTTTCTTGAAATTAATTTAAGTGAGCCCTCTCACAGAAAGGTTACATTGACATGTTTCAAAAGGAATTCATGGCAGCCCATGTCAACACTAACACACATTTGATCTAAAGTGAACCCTTTCATAGACATCTGTGATTCCTGAATTGGCTGATTAGGGCTGCTCTATGAACTTATATAGATGCTTTGATTTCTGGCTCTGTTATCCTTGAAGCATCATGAATAGCTATTGCAAATGACTTGGCGCGTTTGGTTCTGCAGGCAATTCTTGCCTTGCCTTGCCCGCACAGAACCGGAGCAACGGACTCATTTGGAATCCTTGCCGTGTCACCTTGTAGCCTGTGCGAGCAAGGTTTTTCTTGCTCAAGCGAGTGAGCCAAAACGGCTCTCCGCTGTGGGCAAGGCAAACCTTGCCTGGCAAAGTGAGGCTAGGCGAGAGTCTGCTCGCAACGAATGGCTCTAGTCTTTATAGCTGTTTGATGCTTTCTGTGTTTTTTTTTTAATTCAGAGCTATGCCATAGAACGTATCAAAATGGAGATAAGGCGTCTTGGCCCTGAGCATGAAGACATCGGCAAATTATATTCTAGCCTTTCTAGCCTTGAGAATAAACGTGGACACGAATATGAACATGAAACGTGGAAGAAAGAATTGGACATTCTGGAAGAGGAGATCAAGGTAAGATGTATTTTTTGTTTTGTTTTGTGGTAGGACTATTAAACAAAGTCTTTCTGTGGTAGATAACTATTAAACAAATGTCTTTGTGCAGGCATATTATCAATATCAAGAGCCGGGCTCTTCCCTGGACAGGTATAAGTTGGTATGAAAAAAGATAGGAAATCTACTTGACTACCTTGTTCGTCTTAACTGGTGGTTTTGTGGCTTGGTAATTAAAATACTAGCCATGGGAAATATGTCTTCCATTCCTATTATTTCAACTGATTTATGCATGTTCTCTTTCCAGATGCAACATCGATGTAAGCACATGGCATTGACTGGCAGCAGCACATGGCATTGACTGGCAGCATTGCCTAGTGGGCACAAGTCACCACTGTAAGCACATGTTCGTTTGGTTGGTGGCTGGTGGCTGGCGCTGGTTTTTGCTGAGAGAAAAACACTGCTGGCTGGTTGGTGGCTGGTGGCTGGCGCTGGTTTTTACTGAGAGAAAAACACTGCTGGCTCGCTGGAAACAATCCAAACGAACAGGACGAACAAGTCTAGCTGTGCCTCCAACGTTGAAGCCGAGCTCCATGGCCACCAAACAAGGTGATCACGTACTTTTAGTTTTATGGCAATATATATAAGCAGAGGCGGAGAGGATCAACTTGTTGGAGATTGTGTGACTCGGCTTTAATGTTGGTAGCACATGCCAGGATTGTTGTCGGTGAAGAACTCTTGAACCTTTCTCAAGATCCCATGTTCCGTTGTAGTTTCCTCGACATGGCCATGTCGCCAAGGTTTATCGGAGAGATGGCATAAGGATAGAGCTACTTGAGGACCATCACTTAATACCATTGAGAAGCACTGGATGTCTAGCCCATTCACTAGTGGTTGGGGTCAAGATTAAGGCCCATCCAGCAATCC